>VXAZ01002646.1:336117-397557 GCA_013399875.1 Gymnorhina tibicen | reverse complement strand
AAAAAAAAAAAAAAAAATCCAGCGTTATTTACTCTACCTGCCTGTTTGCCGTGCTGGCAGTGCCACCACGCAGGTGTGACAGCAACAAACGCCGGCAGCTCTCGCAGTTTTGCCTGTTGATGTCTCTCCTTTCATCCCAGCAAACAGCCTGTCAGAGCTAAAGGAGCAGCTGAGAGCAAGGAAAGCATCCGGCTCTCTCCTGACAGCTGAACAAGCTGGCAGTTTTCAGGAGGAAAAGCTTTCCTACGCTTCTAAACCATGGCAACTCCTTCCAGAGCTGATCTTACAAGTCTTTTCCAACATAAATGATTCTATAATTCTAATATTCTATAATTTTAATCTAATTTATTTTGGTGCTGGGGCTTCCATACAGCCTCACTGGTGTTTCTAACCTCACTCATCTGTACCAATCCACTAAACGATTTCCATCCCTGAAAATAATGCATTAAAGACCTAAAAACCCCATCGGTTTTCTTGCAGACACATTAATCGTGGACCAATCCCACCCCGGTGCAGACACCAACCCCTGGCCAAGCGCGGGAACTGTGCACAAATGGAGGTGAAAAGCTTTTGTTTGAATGGTTTCGCTCACCAGGACACACCTGATAAGAGCCTGCAGCAACGCCACACCCCGAGATAAACCCGGCGGGCTCACGTCTCCCAAACCCAGCTCCGCATCCCGGGCGAGGGGTGGGAAACAAACACCCAAAGAAAACACTCTGTGCGTAACAGGACCATTTCCCTTGGCAAATCTCTCTGCTTTCCTTTCCTCGCCCTCTCCGTGTGCACGGAGAAACCATTCCCTGGCATTTTCCGAGCTACAGTCTAGGTCTGCTCCCGTGCATGGGATGCAGGGCTGATGCCTGACCCCGGAGCAGGAGCACCCCACAATCTCCTGGTGCCTGTAAAATTCAGACCTTGCTGTTTCTTAGATTGGAATGTGCAAAGAGGGCAAAGCTCTTTGAAAAGAGGCATCCTTTACAAATTGAAGTGATAGAGTCGGGAATAAAAGAAATCCCGGGATGCAGAGATGGCCACTGGCTTTAAGAGCCACGTTCTGGGAAGCCAGTGGATGCACAACTGTACATGGAGAGGCCTTCATTAGGGAAGATTTGACAGTCAAACAGTGGCATATAGAATCATGGAATGGTTTGGGTTGGAAGGGACCTTAGAGACCATCCCGTTCCACCCCTGCCATGGGCAGGGACACCTTCCACTATCCCTGGTTGCTCCAAGTCCTGCCCAACCAGACCTCAGAACTTCCAGGGATGGGGCAGCCACAGCTTCTCTGGGCAACCTGTGCCAGGGCTTCACCACCCTCACAGTAAAGTACTTCTTCCCCATATCCACACTAAACCTACTCTCTGTCAGTGTAAAGATCATTCCCCCTTGTCCTGTCACTCCAGCCCCTTGTCCAAAGTCCCTCTCCAGCTCTCCCGGCGCCTCTTCAGGCACTGGGAGGTGCTGAAAGGTCTCCTTGGAGCCTTCACTTCTCCAGGCTGAACAACCCCAGCTCTCCCAGCCTGGCTCCATAGGAACTCTGGGCCATATGAATGTAAGCAGATACACAAACAAGCTCTGACCCTACCTGAGCACACCTTGGGAGGGCACCTTGGTCTTCCTGAGTTCCCACTGAGGACACTGGAGCTGCCCAACGTGTCCCACACAGGGCAACGTGCAGCCCAGTCACTGAGGTCTCATTTCTAAGCAAAACATTTGCAGCCTTTCTATTCCTCTTCCTCTTTTGACTTCCTTAATGAATAAACAAACTTATGAAGGGGGGAAAAAACCCACTCGCACGACCAGTCATCCTCTGCACAGCCCGGGTTTGCTGGGAGCAGCTGGGAAGGGGGAATGGACATGAGGTTTTGAGCAGTGCACTGGGGACACGAGTGGCCTCAGGGCAGAATTGGGGCAGAACCTCACAAAATGCTTCACAAGCAACTCCTGCTGGTGGCTCAGGGCTGGTTTTGTTTTTGGGAAGGCGTCTTAATCCGACCCACTCCATGAACAGAGCAGGTGGGACACACACCAAGAGTGTGCAAGAGGCTGGGCTGTATCCTGTACATTTTGGGAGTGAATGAATGCAGCGGAACAGGTTGTCCAGAGAAACTGTTGCTGTCCCATCCCTGTCCAAGGCCAGGCTGGATAGGGTTTGGAGCAGCCTGGGATAGTGGAAGCTGTCCCTGCCCATGGCAGGCGGTTGGAATGAAAGGGTCTTCAAGGTCCTTCCAACCCAAACCATTCCAGGATTCTATGATTTGTGCTTCCCTAAAGGTTTTGGGAAATAAATCCCATTTCCCATCATGCTGTTTCCTTGCCAAATGTCAAATTCAAGAATTTCCATGTCTGACCAAGGGACACATGGGCTGTGTCCCGTATCCCACCTGTATTGCCCCTCCCTGCTCTGCTCACCAGTGCAAATCACTGTGATGGAAACATCCTTCTTCCCGATGGGAGAGGTTTCAGTTGGGTTTTCCTGCCCATCATTCCACCAGATCCCAGACCACAGCCTGCAAAGCCCCAGGCACAGATTTATCTACCTGAAGGCAAGCAGGATCTGGTTTTAAGGCAGATCCACAGGATGCAGGAGTCAAGTGGTGGTTTTGGCTGGGATTTCTGTGCATGCAGGAGTTGGGACAGGGATAGGGACAGGGACATGGAGTGACTGTTCAGGAAGCAACCCAAGAATCAAGCTCCAGCAAGTTATAGCATTGGACAGCAACAGGATACTCTTCATTCCTCCCATGGATGGATTTCTGAGCTGTGGATATAAATACAACATTGTTGTGGCCAGGATATTGTGACTCTCTCCTCTGGGATGCAAATCAAGAGTTACAGTAGCTCAAAAAGCAACGGCTGCTTTCTGCCTGTCACTGACACTTGGATGTCACTGACACTTCCTCAGAACCCTTTTTGGTGGCCCCGTTCTGAGGGCCAGGTGTCTGCATCTCCAGATCTGTTATCAGTGCTGATCAGGACATCCCGTTGCACACCCATACACCCCCGTGGCACCTCAACCCCATCCTGCTCCAGATGAACCTCAAACCCTCAGCAGATGACGACAGTGCAGAGTAAGGCTTTTAACAAAGCTAAATGTGGGCAAAAAAAATTAAGCCAGAGCAGCAGAGACCAAAGGAAAATGGGTTTCACTTCTGCCACTGTCACTGCGCCCTTCAGTGTGTTCATGGAAGAGCTTCACTTCCTGGCTTGACCATCAGGCTCTAAAGTCACTGTCAAAGTAAAGTTTGTGAATAAATCCACTCAATTTTATAGAATCATAGAATTATTTAGGTTGGGAAAGGCCTCTAAGAACATCAAGTCCAACCATTCCCCCAGCACTGCCAAGGCCACCACTGACCCATGTCCCCAAGTGCCACATCCACACGGCTTTGAAATTTTTCCAGGGATGGGGACTCCACCACTGCCCTGGGCAGCTGTGCCAGGGCTGGACAGCCTTTTCTGTGAAGAGCTTTTCCCTAATATCCAACCCAAACCTGGACACAACTCCCCCCACACACGACAGGGGTGTCCCTGAGTAACTCCAAAGAGGGAAGGGATGGACACGCTGCAGAACCAGGCTGTTCTCTGCTGCGGATTGCTCAGCACTTTGCACCAAACAATAGTGTTGGCTCTGTTGCAGCTTTTAGGCTGGATGAAATTCAGAGTTTTGACAATCCCCCTGCCCCCCAAAACACCACTGAAGTCCGTGGGGACTCAAAAAACATAAGGATCAGGAGAATTGTGGCACAAACCCTGATATTCATCAGGTCTGGAAGCATTAAGGGCGTCATTACAATACAAAGGGGCTACAGGGCAAATTTCTGGAGGTGCAGCCCTGGAGGACCCACCTCCTGGTCTACTCCACCCAAATTCCCAAAACCAGCAAAAGATCCAGGATTTGATTTTTTTCCTGCCAGAGGTTTTGGTGTTTCTTTTGGGGGGATACAGTGGACAGCAGCACTAAACCTACAGGACTCATCACACCGGCAGCGGGATCCTTCCAACTCTGCACGGGAAGTCCTACTGTGAGAATTCTGTAACCTTTGGACACACTGGAGATGGAAAGTGGAGCCAAAAGTCATGGATGAGACGTCCTTGTGGATGGGAAAGCTCTGAGTGAGCTGTGGTGGCAGGTGTTGTGTGCAGCTGTGGAGCTTCCCTTTAATCCATCACGGTGATCTCCTGCAGGCTTCAGGCAACCACAGCTCTTGGTTCCCTTCGGGGGTTTCAGTTTTGTTTCACCAGTAAAGACCCTACTCCAACAATAAAATAAGGTTTTTGCTTCTCTGGAAGTTCTCCCATAGCTCTGTATTCTTTGTTTAAAACTCAAAATGCTGCTTTAAAAAGTTGTGTTTGGGTTTTTCCTAAAATTTAAACCCACATGTTTTCGGTTCAAATTCACTCAGGTCCTTCCCTCAAGCGAAAGCCAAGTGTCCAACAAGGACTGACTTCCCCCATGGACATCCTGTCCTACCTTAGCTACCAGGACTTGTCTGAGATGATTAATTACCTAAACTTTAAAGAAATAATTAGCAGTGAAGGTGCCAAGTACTCAGACCCGCAACAACACGGGATCACAGAATGGTTTGGGTTGGAAGACCCAAAAACGGTTTGGGTTGGAAGGGACCTTAAAGACCATCCCAGCTGCCACAGAGCCCAGGACGGCATCAGAAGATCCTGCATGTGACAGGTCCACCCTACCAGGAACAGCAGCTGGAATACGCCAGGCTACGAGGAGACATCTAAATCTAACTCTTGAGGTACACAGCTGCTCCTCCAAAAACCCTGGATGCTTCACAAGCCTGAAGAAAAACAAAGAAATCCATCTGCCACCATTTAGGGAAGGTACACGCTCCAGGTAAGGCAGCATCCTGGGAAAAAGGAGGTTAATTTTCTTTTTCTTTTCCCACTATTGCCCTGCAGCAAGAACAAACCCAAATGGTTTTGCCCTAATTTATGCCTGTTTTCCTTACTATCCTAAACCTTCTCTACTCAAAGGAAGGTTTTGCTGCAGAAACTTTCACAGATGGTAAAAATAATAATAATCTGTGAGCAGGCAGGGTTGCATCCATGTAAATCAACAGCAAAGCTTCCAGCATTTCCAGGGGACAGGTTTTGCCACAGCTCCAGCTGGGACTAAGCACGCTTGTGTTCCCACAATACCACAACAAACCAAAGTGGAGATGATCCCTTCTCTGTCTCTGACACCTGAAGCTCTTTCTTGCCTTCTAATAAACGAGACAGTGATTTTTGAGTGAGTTTGCCCCTGATCTGAACAGCTGTTTCTCCAGTGTTGTTGATTTTCACAATAAACTGGAATTTCTCTCTCTGGATGCTGTTTATTCTGGTTGAACTTAGTTAGGAAAGTGCCATAAACTGAGAACAAGTAAACAGAATTGAAGTGCCAAGACACTGCGGATATCAAATAGTCAGCCTCAAAGAGGAGGAATTTCTGGGATGAATAAAGGTAAAAACTGTGCTGTGAGGGAGAGCCCCACTTCCACACAATGGGGAAACAGGTGGGGAGGAAAGGACCTTCTTGAGCTGAAATGTCCTGGATTATCCCAAAGGACAAACTGCAGCCATAAGAGCTTTCCAGGGGAATGAGTGGGTGACGGACACAGGCGTTCAAAGCTGTTGTTTTCCATTTAAACAGGAGAGTGAGGGTGGCTTGGAAACCCTGCACGCTCCTAAGGAGTTAAAAGGCAGTTCTGGAGCCTGGCACAATTTACATTCTGGCAGAGTCTATTTAAATTGCAGGGAAAGTTGAGCTTGTCCAACTGGATAGTCAGACTGCAGGTTCCCCCAAATAGAGCTTTGATTCTCCAACACAACACCCGAAATCCTCTCTGGCTTACATAAAACACATGTGGAATCACGCTCCCTGTTGCACAACACAGCTCTAGGGAGAATTCCAGGTGTATAAGTATAAACTGGAGGTCATTGCTCTGCAAGGGCTGAGGATTTCTCTGGCAACAGAGAGGAGGACAGGCTGGTCCTGGTGGCAAAGCTGCCTTGAGAGCTACTGACAGCATCAGCACCTCCCAAGGCAAGGGCAGGGGGGGTTTCACTCAAGCACAGCACTCAATAACAGAAAATATGAGTAAATATCTGAAAAAAAACCCCAAAAGCAAGTAGTTTTTGGGATCCAAACAACCCAAGCCAGTAGGATTCTTACTGTTTCTGCATCCTTGTGTTCCCCATGCTGCTCTAACACTCCCAATAATCACCACTGCCTCGACATCTTTTCTGTTCTCAGGTCCACTGCTCTGTCAGCCTGATTTTAAAATATGCTGCCAGGGTGAAATAAAACCTGCCCGTGTTTATCTCAGCCTGCAAAGGGGATGTGAGCATGGGGAGGGGAGATCTCTCTGCAGCAAAAGGCCTTACAGAATCACAGAATGGTTTGGGATGGAAGGGACCTGAAAGATCATTTCATTCCAATCCCCTGACGTGGACAGAGACACCTTCCACTATCCCAGGGTGCTCCAAGCCCTGTCCAACCTGGCCTTGGACACTTCCAGGGATGGGGCAGCCACAGCTTCTCTGGGCAGCCTGTGCCAGAGCCTCATAGTAGAGAATTTCCATCTAGAAATCTAATCTAAATCTCTCCTCCTTTATTTTAAAACCGCCACCCCTTGTCCTATCACTATTTGCCTGTATAAAAAGTCACTCTCCCCCTTTTTTTAAGCCCCTTTAGGTACTGAAATGCCACATCCCCTGTGCAGAGACCGTACATGGAGGTCCCACTGATTCTGGAGGGGATGGCACACCACCCTGGCCCTTCTCTACAGAGCAAGGCTGCAGTTTAAAGCTTGCTTTATTAGACTGAGTCTAGAAGGAACAAATGGGATCCAGGAGCTGTGGATAAGGAAATTACCCTGAGCTCTGCTGCAGATCAGAGATCCCAGAGTAGAACCACAGGATGTCCTGAGCTGGAAGGGACCCACAAGGATTACTGAGTCCAACCCCTGCGACAGGCAAAAATGACTGTGCAAAACTGACTGCACGTGGGCAGCTCTGCACACCCCCAAACCCGGCAGTGCAGGCACCACTCCCGAGCTGACACAGACACATTTTGGAGCTTTGTCCCATGGCTTCGTTCTGAAAGCCCTGCTGATTGACAGGGGCCAGCTCAATGGACTCGCAGGAAGGCCAGGAGAGGAACGGGCTGAGCACAAGGCTCTGCTTCCCTCCTGACAGCAGAAAGCAGCACACACCAGCCACGGGGCACAAAAGCTTTTGTTTTACATCTCAAAACCCATCCACCGTCGCTGCTCCGGGACTGACAACTGCCTGTACAAGCGGTGGGGCTGAAACCCAAACCGTGCAAAAACTCAGACTTTGGCAGGGTTTGAATCCTGGAAAGAGACTTTTTTTAAAAGAAATGAAGGTAAGAACACTGCAGCTCAAAGCAAATCCCAAAAGGAAAAGCCTCCCCTGGATGCTGCTGGAGGTCAAAATCCAGTAAGTGACATTTAGTGATGCTGGACGGGGCACGTCCTCACCAGCCCAGCGAGCTCCCCAACCTCGGCGGCGCTTTCACGGCACCACAGAACGGTTTGGGTCGGAAGGGACCTTACAGATCCTCCAGTTCCAACCCCCTGCCATGGGCAGGGACTCTGTTTTGGAGAGGAACAGCCTCCCTGAGCCGGGCTGTGCAGTTTCCAGTAGCAACTGTGCCTAATCCAGCCCCGAGACAAAACTGCCGGCGCTCATTCATACCCACGGCACGTGCTGGGCAGACTCTGGGCATGGCCACAACTACTGCATGGGGTTGGGCTTTTTTTTTACCCCCAGTTTAAGCTCATTTTAAAAACACTTTTTAAAGAAAATAAGCATCTTTAAGTAAGTTTTTTTACAAATATAAAATTTTAACAGATGACGTTGGGATCAGGTTCTTTCTAAAGGATGAACAAAAGCATCTCCCTCCGCACGTTTGTTGTACAAAACACATTTATTTCAGTGCTTTATTTTCACAGTATTGGAGAAATTAACAAAAAAGAAGCTGCTTTAGTGGTGAAATTTCTGATTTTTTATAAAAGAATTATAAGAAAGGAGATAAAAATCGTATTGAAGAGGATTAAATCAGCAGTTGCTCTGCCCTGTATTCAGGTCACAGCACCAAAAAGACGCCTAACTGACAAGATAATGCTGGGATCACGTCACCTCTTAGGTACTGGCAGCTAGGAATATAAAAACTGAAGCTAAATTAAAAAATACATATTTTTCTATGAAAGTTTCAGAAGAGGCAAGTTACCACACAGGTGGGCTAATAAACCAGGAAGAAATATCACCGAATTGCTAATGCATCTTTTTGGTAACTTCTTCAACAAGTTTCCATCTCTAATTTTAATTTGAGGTATGTGGTAGGTGCACAAATAGACAGATATTTGTCCCTTTTTCTCTCTGGACATACTCAGCTACCAGCAGAAGGTGAGGAAGGGGACTTAGCAGCTTCCCAGCATCTCCAAGGACATCAGGGAGAAGGGAGAGCCTGGTTCTCACAGGGTGGGAGGACAGGAGGTGGTGGGCAGAAGATGAACCGAGATGTTCAGGGTGCAGGCAGAAGCTTTTCCACCCTGAGGTCAGTCAAGCTGGGTGCCCAGAGGTTGGGAAATCTCTGTCCCTGGAGGTTTTCAAGATGGACAAAGCCCTGGGCACAATCATAGAATCAAAAAGGTTGGAAAAGCCCTCTAAGATCACAGAGTCCAACCATTCCCCCAGCACTGCCAAGGCCACCACTGACCATGGCCCCAAGTGCCACATCCACACGGCTGCTAAATCCCTCCAAGGATGGGGACTCCACCACTGCCCTGGGCAGCTCTGCCAGGGCTGGACAACCCTTTCCATGAAGAAATATCCAACCTGACCCTCCCCTGGCACAGCTTGAGGCTGTTCCCTCTCATCCTGTCCCTGTTCCCTGGGAGCAGAGCCCGACCCCTACTTGACTGCCCCCTCCTGCCAGGGAGTTGTGCAGAGCCACAAGGCCCCTGCAAACACACAGAAACCTGGATCATGGAATTACCTCATTCTGCATAAAAATGTGTGTAAAAAAGAACAGAGTCCCCAACACCTTGTTTGAGAGACAGCCCAGCACCATGATGTTAAAAACCTTCTAGAAAACAACCTCAAGTCCCTGTTTTCCATGTCACCTCTTCCTGAGTTTCCCCTCCACATTCCAACAGTGCCTTGCCCTTCGCCTTCCCAGCCAGCCTGGAGAGATGTTATTCTTCTCACAAACTCCCCCCACCCCCAAAAACCAAGAGAAAAAAAAAAAAACACCCTTGATTATTTATGCTGCTCTTTGAACAACACCAGCTATTGTCAGGGAGTGTTTTACAGCTCTGAATGTCACATTGAGAGTCTGGTCATGCCAGGAGAAAAGCCTGCCGCTGCCATGTCCAGGCATAAATCCCTTTATTCAAGGCACCCGGAGCCCAGAGCTGGGTAAAACCTAAAAGGAAGCCGGTGGGTGTGACAGCCACATTTTGTACAATGACATAAAAAGGAACAGGCAAAGCTGCTCGAGTTGGATTTTTTTTGAGGTAAAAGGTAGAAAAACTACAAGGAGCATCGTGCAGAGCCAGGTGAGGCTGAGCTTGGGTTGGATGCTGCTCCGGAGGAATTGCATGGAGAAGCGTGGGGGTGAGCAGAGCTGGAGAGCTTCCCAGCAGGACCTAGGCAGCTTCTGCTGTCGAGAAAACCAGGCTGGCTGGACAAGAAACCCATTTCCTGCCTGACTGTGACTGCGTGAAGAGAAACAGGGCTCTGAAGGCAAACAAAGCCCAACCACCTTCGGCTGGGGAGCGCCCCAAAACCATCGAGCCACTACAAGCCTAAAAGACAAAAAAAGCGTTAAAAAACCCCAGTCAGGCCCTTTTCCACGGTGTGTTACGTTACAAAGCAAAACTGGACAGGTTGCAATCTTCCTCTGCCGCACCCCAAATGCCAGGTTTCAGGTTACTGCACCCGAGGTACCTGCAGGAATTCGCTCGGAAGCGCGGCATTTTTACCCAGCTCTCAGAGCCAACCTTTACTCTGCAGCTCTTCCCAAAGTCCTGCAAAGAAAGCAAGTGTCATTTCCTTCCCCCTCCCACACCCCCGTGAGCCGACGAGGAAGTTATAACCCATGTGAAATAATAAATATGGCCCAGCAAAAAAGGGAATGCGGGGAGCAATAGGAAAGGCAGCGCTCCCGTGTTACTCCAACCTACAGGATCCAACCTTCCAGCCTCCCACTCAGGAAACGGCTTTTCAACGCTGGCTATCAAAGCTCCTCCCAGTTTTGGCATCTCCACCTCTTCTCCCTGCAGAACTCGTTTTAAGCACTGAGGGTTTGGGGTTGTTTTTTGTTTTTTAACCAATTCGTGGATATTTGCACCGTGCCCAGCATTGGCACTCACGGTTTTTCCAGCAGCTGTTGCACATCTCACGGGTCTGTTTACTATCAGCAAACATCCCGGCAGTAATCCTGGATTTATCTCTTTGTCTCCCTGATAACTCCCTCATGGCTGCGCCCTCAAAGCCCAGCAATCCAGTTTGCCACCCTTCACAAGGAACCTCCAGGCATTTTGGAGAGCTCTATCATTTATCTCTTCCACAATCTCGATTCACCACGAAAATATTTGGTGAAACCCATCAGCAGCTTCCCTGATACAAGTGCAGAGACTCTACCACTACTTCTGCCCACACAATTTTCTCTAACATCCAAAAAAAGAGGCGAACTGTGGGGTTGTTAAAATACAACCCTGTGCCGCTCAGCACTCGCGTTCCTCGAATCTTTGAGGTCCGCATGAATTTTCCCAGCAATGGCACCATGCTGCTGCAAAGATCTCTTGATTTATGCAAAACTTGATCCCTTTCCTGCCCTTTTTATGAGCAAAGGGTTTCTCTTTTCCTTTGGACGTAGCCTGGTGATTAACTGCACACTGCCACAAGCCCCGTGCACTGCAGTCCTTTGCTGAACGCCGCCACAAAGCCTTTAGATTTCTGAGGATGAGAAGGACGTCAGGAGCACAGACGCCTACAACAAAGAGAGCTGCGTGCAAGCATCACCTTCAGACCTTCCTTTTCATGAGATACTGCCTTTTATCCTCGATTTTAAGCAGCAGGAGCACGGAGAGGGACTTTGCTGAGGTCACCGGCGAGGCTGGTGGCACGGTGCCATGATCCGCTGTGCCGGGTCCATCAGGTACCGCTGCCTCCTGAGCCATGGGATGGAGAGATGGAGAGAGAGGCTCTCAGCACCAGAAGGGAGCGGTCTGCAGCAGGCAGGGAGTGTGGGGAGTGTGCTCAGGGAAGGGCAGGGATGTACAAAGGACCTGCACCCTGCAGCTCTCACTGAGCAGCTTTTGCACCTGCACAGCTCCTGGGATGCAGTCGGGTTATTCCTCATTTCCCAGCAGTGGGATGAGCTCAGTAATTCCAGCCAGATCCCAATGCCAAGAATTGCAGGGTTGTGCCAAGGCACTGAATCAATGGCATTTTCTGGGCTCCCCAGCAGAAGAAAGACATAGATCTGTTGAAGCAGGTCCAGGGGAGGCCACAGAGATGCTCCCAGGACCGGAGCCCCTCTGCTCTGGAGCCAGGCTGGGAGAGCTGAGGGTGCTCACCTGGAGAAGAGAAGGCTTCAGGGAGAGCTCAGAGCCCCTTCCAGGGCCTAAAGGGGCTCCGGGAGAGCTGGAGAGGGACTGGGGACAAGGGACAGAGTGACAGGACAAGGGGGAATGGCTTCCCACTGCCAGAGGGCAGGGAGAGATGGCATACTGGGAAGAAATTGTTCCCTGTGAGGGTGGGGAGGCCCTGGCACAGGTTGCCCAGAGAAGCTGTGCCTGCCCCATCCATGGAAATGTTCAAGGAAAGGTTGGACAGGGCTTGGAGCAACCTGGGATAGTGGAAGGTGGCAGGGGGTGGAACAGGATGAGCTTTAAGGTCCATTTTCATCCAAGCCATTCTGTGATTCTGTAACTGGAGCCACCTCACGTCCATGCCCAGGACAAACAGAAACAGGAGCAGCCGTGGCTGCAGCCCTGAGACCACCCTGACCTCGGGTGTTGGTAATCCCTTAAGCCAAGGCCCTTTGATTTGCCCCTGCTCACAAGTTCTCCTCTCCTACACGAAAGGTGTCCAGAGCAAGCCAGAAGCAGCAACACCACTTAGGGAAGAGCTCCAGCTTCCTTCCAGGCACTCAGGCTGGAGAAATGAAAAGGATTTAAAGCAGATGACAGAGTTGTTAAAAGATGATCCTTTGGTCTTAGTGGTTTGGTGTTTTTAAGCCGTGTGGGATTCAACCCTCCTCAAACAACTCTGGTGACACAGAAATCACAAGAAGTCTGCGCCACTTTGAGGGACAGTGCACTACTTTCCCTAATCAAAATATTATTATTGGGCTGATAAAATACTGATCAAGAGATAACCTCGTTTTCTCCCACTCAGTCCTTCCCCATTGCCACTGGGGTTCATGCTGGCATATGTTATTTTCATGCAGGCAGAAGGTAACGATAGGAAAGCAATTACTGGGCAACGGGGTTTTTTTTAAATATAGTAAAATATTTATGAGCAATTTAATTTTTTCACGCCTGGTTGCTCCATGCACTGAGCCTACGACTCTACCACATTGTGGATGAGATGCCTTTTCACAACAGACTGGAATCCACACAGCAGAGCCTCCCAAAATCAGCACTGCTGAACAGCGTGGTTGCTAACTGTGCCCTTTGGAACAGAATCCTGTGAGAATCCCAGAATGGTTTGGGTGGGAAGGACCTTAAAGATCATCCAGTCCCACCCCCTGCCATGGGCAGGGACACCTTCCACTGGCCCAGGTTGCTCCAAGCCCCCTCCAGCCTGGCCTTGGACTCTTCAGGGGAACCAGGGGCAGCCACAGCTTCTCTGGGCAACCTCTCTTTCTGCTTTTTTAAGGGAGTGATGGAATTGAGACCAACATGAAAATGAATTTTTTTTCCAAAATATTTTATCTCGAGTCCCTGGATCTGGACCACAAGTTTCTCTCTGCTACAAAACTGCAAAATTTTCAGATTCAGTCAAGCAAAACAGAGAAACTTTTACACATGAGGGAAATTTCAGTGCAAACACTTTAAAGTTGTGTTAAGTGACAAGGAGGAGGTTGCTGACTCCAAGGTATGTGAATTTGGTGACCATAAACATCAGACCATGAGGTGCCCGTCATGGGGACAATTTTTTGAAAGAGAAACTGAAGTTCAGCTCCTGTAGGTGTTTAAATTTCGGGTGGGAGGGTTTCTACAGTAAAAAAAGAATACTCCAAATATTCAATGTACAAAATGGACTTGGGTGAACGCTGCACTACTCTGGCTCCATGAGGAGATAAAAGTTTCATTTTTATCCTTAGAATCAGAGAACCATTAAGGTTGGAAAAGCCCTCTGAGATCATTGAGTCCACTGTTCCCCCAGCAGTGCTACATCCACAGGGCTTTTAAATCCCCAGGGCTGAACCACCCTTTCCATGAAGGAATTTTCCTAATATCCAATCTATCCCTTCCTTGAGCTGCTGCCTGTCACGTGTCCCTCTGAGAAGCTGTTTCAACCCAACTCTCCCCACAAGCCTCATAAAAGGATTTCACTGCAACAAATGGCACTGCAAAGAACAAGAATGACTTAAAAATCCAAATAAAGCTCTTTTTTTTTTTTTTACCATGTAATTGCAAATAACAAACATATCTGTGGTTTACAGAGGAGGCAATAAATTAAAGCTACAGTCACAAATCAGCCCAGAAAAAGATACTTAAGTCATTCAATCCACCACCCCGGGATGGCTGCGGCCCCATGGGATTCTGCTCAGTTTTGTGAAAGACTTGGAGTCCTGAATAGAGGAAGTACGACATGAAGAGCTCTCTCAGAAGTGTTTTTTTTTGATTCTTATAAAATGAAGCCAACCCTCTCGTGCTTCCTGAGCGCAACCTCGTCAGTCTGGCTGGAGAAAAGCAAATGGTCTTTAGCAAATAAGCTTTTTGTGTGTGAGGAGCACATCAGAAATAAAAAGGAAGTTTGATCCCCATGAGAATGGTTGTGAGTGTTTCTTCTGTAACCACCCCACGATGACTGTGGCATTTCAGCTTCTAGAGAAAGGGACAAGGATTTAATATCTTTTTAAAATCACAGAATGGTTTGGGTTGAAAGGGACCTTAAAGATCATCCAGTTCCACCCCCTGTCATGGGCAGGGACACCTTCCACTATCCCAGGTTGCTCCAAGCCCTGTCCAAGCTGGCCTGGAACACATTTTAACTTTAAATTCATGCAAAAAGATGCATCTCGAGACATTAGGAAGCTGAGGACCCCAGAGTTTTAACTTCCTCGCTGATTCTTCGTCTCCCACCAGACACTGAAGAATAAAAAAAAAGAAGCCAATCTATTTTTCCCTTTTTCATTGAGCTGCACCCCTCAACCAATGCATGAGGTCCCTATTTCTATAGCTTTGGTGAGCAGAAATATTTTAGGAATGGTCACTTAAACAAAACAAGTTGAGGGTTTGGGTGTTGCGATGGTTTGGGGTTTTAATTTCTGGGGCTTTTTTATATTTTGAGGACAAGAGGAAATGACCTCAAGTTGCACCAGGGGAGGTTTAGATTGGATATGAGGGAAAATTTCTCCATGGAAATGGTGTCCAGCCCTGGCACAGGCTGCCCAGGGCACTGGTGGATTCACCACTCTTGGAGGGATTTAAAAGCCAAGTGGATGTGGCATTTGGAGACATAGTTTAGCGGTGGCCTTGGCAGTGCTGGGTTAAGGGTTGGATTCAATGATCTTAAAGGCATTTTCCAACCCAAACAATTATATAATTCGGTAATTCTATGAAGGAAAAAAGCCCTGTAACCACAAAGCCATGAACTCTGCACTAGTTTCCACTGCGTTTCCAGAATACACGTCCAAAAAGACACATTTTGGGTGAATTAAAGACATTTTGCCAGAGATGAGTTTGAACAAACACACAGTGAGTAGTTCCTGTCCCTCAGCTGAAACCCAGCTGGATGTAAATCTGTACAGACGGGTCTGGTTTCAGAGCAAGTCCATCCATTAGGATTCTCAGGACTTTCCAACATGCTGTAAGCAGGAGAAAACCCCAAAACTTGACAGAATGTGCTTTTCAGTGGGTGATCTGGGCTGTAGCTGGAGCCATCTCCCCACACCACAGATGTGACAAGCACCACAATAGAATGAATAATTCTCATAACTCCCTCCGAACCCAAGGACAGCACTCAGAGCCTAAATTAGGAACACGAAAACCATTAACACGACCAATTAACCTCCACCCCACCCTCCCTGCGCCACATAAAAGCCGACGTGACAATCCCCAAGATAACATTGTGTGTCAGAAATATCACACACAGGAATACAGCAGTGGCAGCGCTTGTTTCCTGACCCGGGAAAGCTGCTATAATTGTAGTGCATTGTGCTCCTGGAGGATTTCGAGTTGGAAGTTGGTTGCCAACAGTTCTGGTTTGCTGGAATTTCCAATCAGGCTCCTAAAACTCTTTGGGTTCCCCAATCAACACCGTGTCAAGGCGCTGTTCTGAGTTCTGGACTGCGTGGTTCAGCAGAAATTTAATTTTCTTGGTGAAAATAAGTCAAGATCATCCCAGAGATATAAAAGCTGGATGTGGAGAAGACAAGCAAATCGAGTAGAATTTGTGTGTTTGGGACTTTTGACGCACATTTCATTGCTAAGGGAACCTAAACCAAAATCATCTTTGCTTTTGGAGGCCCTCCAGCTGATACAAGAGCACAGCTATTTGGGAGACAATCTCATTTTAAGGAATTTCTTCATGGAAAAGGTTGTTAAGCATTGTAGGGTGCTGCCCAAGGAGGTGCTGGAGTCCCCATCCCTGGAGGTGCCCAAGGAACGACTGGACGTGGCACTCAGTGCTCTGGTCTGGGTGACAAGGTGGGGATGGGTCACAGGTTGGACTCAATGATCTTGGAGATCTTTTCCAACCCAAATGATTCTGTGATTTTTTTCACTAATTCAGCTATTACATCACACAAAATTCAGAGGTTTGGATCTCCAACCTGGCCAGTCTCCAGGGAAATCCCTCAAATTCCCAGAAACCACCAGATCCTCGTGCACAGGCCCTCAGTCCGTAGCATTCTCCCGTCCTGGTGGAAGCCATCCTTGCAAGCAAAATTCTCCCAAGTGATCCCCCACCCCTTTCTAAAGAATTTAAACTGCCCAGATGACAAATCTGAGGAGTGTAAAGGATTCCTCTCTTCCAGCAAATCCCAAAGCATGTGGCACGTGACAAACCCATGGAATTCTGAGTCCTGTCTTTATAAAGAGGTTTTATCTCAGTGAAGCCTTCTCCAGTCAGTATTTCCAGGTACAACCAACACCAGCTTTTAGCTCTCAGTGCTTTTCTACCAAGCCCAGACAAGGTTAAAAGCGACACTTTCACTCCTTTTGGTACTTTCCAGTTAAAATGAACAGATGTCAGAGACCCAAATAGACAGTGCTGGAGAAGGGCTTCTCCAAAATGAAAACAACGTTTTTGATGTCCCCAGCAATGCCGAAAGATGTTGGCATCCGAATTTTATCCTTGTGGTGACCTGTGGGCTTAGGCCTTGCCTCAGTTTCATCCTCACTTTCTCTCCATGGAAAGCAACGATTCCCACTTCAATCCTTCGTTACTTATGATCTTTTAAAAGTTATCTGCAGGATTTCATTTTGGGGCTATTTCCTTTAAAGCTGGAATTTTTCCCCCTCCACTGTGATACTGGTTGTTTGCTGAGGACCCCACAAGGCCCATCCCGAGAGGAAGCGAAGCCTCCCGGGAATTTTTCAAGGGTGAAGCTCAACACCAGCCAGGCCCTGAACAATAAATACCTCCCTCATTAGTATGCTGAGCCACGTTAGTTCTGCTGCTCACAGAACCAAAGCATCAAAGTGGGGCTGAATCTTCAATTTCACAGTTTTGCAACGTGATGCATCAGATACTCCCAGGGCTCTGGGCACCGACGGGATTCACAAAGAGTTTGAGATGTGTGAGGTGCTGCTGGTAAATCTGCTAATGCCTGTGAAAGAGGCAGCACGTGCCTCTGAGAGAAGGAGGATGAAGTCATCCTACAGAAAATTGGGGTTAACGCAGCGGAAGGGCGAAGTGACTGCCCAGCATCACACATCACACCCAGCTTTGGTAATACCATGACCTCAACAGAGGAGTTGGCATCATCCTAAAAATCAAACACGGATTACCTAAGAAGTAAACTTACACTGCAGAATTTGCATCAAGTCTGGGAAGTCTCATGGTCTCTCCACTTGACCCCCCCACTGCTACTCAGTTTTCACAGAATTTGCAAGATTTGAAGATTCTGAAGTTTCTCAAACATGGCTGGAATTGCTCAGAGGTTCTGACGGTTATTTGGGATGGAGGGGCCGATAAACGCAGTCTGTCCTGTTACTGCTCTCCTGTCTTTAGGAAATGAGCTCTAAGAACACAACACATTACTCATCATTGCAAGAAAACTATGAATGGCTGCAGTTGTACCTGTACTTATCAAATATCAGCATTTCAGCTGATTTTTGCACTGAGAACTCTCTGTCCCAATTGAAAACACTATTCCTCAAAGAAGACTACATCAGCCCTGACGATCAGAACAGAGTAAGACCAACCAAGGCCAGGGAATGCTTCCCTGTATTCAAAGTAGAAGCAAAAAGGTTCAAAGGGATGGCAAGAGACTCCCAGATACTCCAGCTGGCTGCAGGATTCCTCAATGCACGTGCAGCATTATGGCTTTGGAGGCATTGCACAGATTAATCACACAAAGTAATGATCTCATAGTGAAGTGCTGAGCTGGAATTAGAGAGATTAATGCTCAGGTCCCAGCTCTCAAAGTTCTCACCCTTGGGGAAAGTCATATCAACTCCTGCATCTCGCCTCCCCTTCCCACAAAACCTCCTTTGAATTACTGATTGCAGAACCTGAGTGAAGATGCCAGAGGGAAAGACCATTCCGAAGGCTTTTTTAAAATTATTATTTTTTCCTTAATACCTGCTGTGAGGCGCTGTCTTGTTTAATTCATGATTCTTTGAAGAAAGATTTGCCATCTTAAGGGAATAAAACCAAATCTGCGTTATCTTTTTAAAAACATCACGTGTTTCTACTACTGGTGAAGTCTAGGCCTGAACAAACACTCACATGGACCTACCAAAAACTGCAGTGTAATTTCAGGTAATAATGAGTTTGGTGGGAAGTGGTTACAATGTGTTTGGAGACCCAATGGTTGGGTGAGGCAAAATTCTGAAGTTAAAAGAGCATTTTTTGACGTAAATTCCCACAGGAACAGAAGGGCACAGCAAGAAATACTGTCCCATACAGCTTTGTGTATTTTGTGACTCCCACTGCTGAATCCCTCAAGACTTTGGTTCTTCTGGAGTTAAAAGTTAGGCTCTTCCTTTGACTTCCCAAGCTCACATCATAGAAAATAAGACATTTAACTGTTGTGATACATTTCTACACCTGCTACTGCACACCAGCTCACCTGCAACACCCTGAATGTCCAGCCTCTGGCATTTCTTTGGGCACATCCCAATTCCTCTATAAAACAAAGAGATACCCAAGATTTCTTGGAATGTGGCTTTTTCCCATCGCCCAAAACACAAAATGCAGGCCAGGTTTTGGTGAGGATGGGAAGAAGCAAGAAAGGAAGTGGGTGGAAAAAGAACAACAAAGTTCTGTCATGCACAAAATGCCTTTTTTTTTGGTTTTTCTTTTTTTAAAAATCAAAACTCAAAACTTCTATGAAGAATTTGCTGTGAGACAATAACTGTGTTTTGGTGGTGACATCTGTGCCATGCACAGCCCAACAGCCAGAGGTGACAGTCACAACTGAGACATCCCCAACCACAGCAACCAAACCTTCCTGCCCACACTCCGCCTGAAATTGCACTGGGAGGCCTCAGAAATCCCACAGGATTCCAACCAATCTCCAGCTGCCTTGAAAGCGTAATTAACTGCAATTGCCTTTTTGATTTTATCTCCATTTTCTCAGGTTCTGGGCAATTTGGGAAAGCTCTCTGTGTACCTACAGGTGAGAATGCACACCAGTGCATGCACCTACTTGTCTGGAGCTACCAACTTCCCAGTGGATCTGCTTTTCTCAGGGCCTCCTCGGAGAATGAAACTTAGGGAAGAAGCCCATCCTTTGGGAAATTCTCCTTCTTATCCTGTACAGTCACTGATAGAAAGATTTCTGTTCCTGCTGGTGATACGAGCTGAAGTCAAGGGGGAGTGTTCAAGCTCAGCTTGGCTCCACTAGGCTCAAGCTCCCTGCTTCCCACAAGGTTTCCTGACAAATTGCTCTCACAGGGATTTTAAAAAACGATGCTGACCTGGCCCTTGCAGTAAGAAAGAGATTTTCGTTCTTTCTCCACATAAATTTTATAGTTTCCCAAAAAACCAGAAAGAAGGGATTCAGAGAAAGCAATGGGGAACCTGTACAGAAAAAAAAAAGGGGAAAGTTTGACCTGGGTTAAGGAGTAATTGATACTCCAGGCTACAGCTTCATCCATTCTTAAAGAATCATAGAATCAGGGAATGGTTTCAGGGAATGCCCAGGCTGGATGGGGCTTGGAGCAACCTGGTCTAGTGGAGGATGTCCCTGTGCTGGAAGCAGATGGTCTCTAAGTTCCCTTCCAACCCAAGCCATTCCATGATTCTGTGAAAATTCTTGACCCTGCAGGGAAGGTTCAGCACTAGTTTCATTCAAAAATACAGATTGGGTGTAGTCAACTGGCTGGAGAAATCCATCCAAAAACTTAAGAGAGCTGTTTCAGTTCCCTAAAACTTTCCTATTCAGTGGAAAATTCAGCTTTGCTACAAAGTCAGCTGGAAGTTTCTGAGCCAGCCCAGGCAGGGGTTTGCCCGTACACCCCAAGGAGAAAGGCCAAGAACGAGGCATCCGAACACAGCCCTGCCAAAACCTCCCTGGTTTTATCATCCAGAGTTCACATCCAGACGTCCTGTCCTGCTGTTCACAGTGCACACGGAAAAGTTTCCAAGAAATGTTTCTTGGCAGCAATCCCAAAAAACCCAGCTTCCGACCCGCTGTGGGAGTAGAGGTGGCTTCTCTGCGGATTTTGAAAGATGAATTTCCAAAGAAACCCCAGCATTTTTGAAAAAAGCCCTTGATTTTCCAAAACAAAACTATTTCTGTGAGCCTAAGGAAGGGCTGGTGGTCTAAGGACCTGGGGAAGATGATCCTGCCCACATTCCTATATTGCTATTCCACGTTTTGCACGGCATCAGGGATGCTTCCCCCCTATCCTTCCCGTAAACCTGCTGGGATCATGAAAATAATTATTGTGGAAAAAACTGGGTGAACCCAGAATTTAGAAAGACTTTCTTGACTATCAGAGTGGTGGGGAGGCCCTGGTACAGGTTGCCCAGAGAAGCCGTGGCTGCCCCTGGATCCCTGGAAGTGTCCGAGGCCAGGTTGGACGGGGCTTGGAGCACCCTGGGATGGTGGAGGTGTCCCTGCACAAGGCTGGGCAGTTGGAATGGGATGGGCTTGAAGGTCCCTTCCAACCCGAATATTCTACGATTCTGCTCGTGGCGGGGGGGTTGGAATGAAATGACCTTTAAAGAACCTTTCCAACCCAAATATTCTACAATTCCCACTCATACCCTCTGGGACAGATGGCAGCTGTTTGGTACTGGGTCTGTTCCTACCTCCCACCCTCCTTCCCCTCCTCCAGTAATGCATTTTCAGCCAATTTTGATTTGACACCACCATGACGTCTACTCAGAAGTGCCACCAGACCTGGGAGCACTACGATGTCTGCGATCCCAAGGTTTCCAGAACAAGCAGAACCTTTTGGGATATAATCAACATTTCAGATCTAAACTTTGAAGCCTTCTCACCTGTGCTCTGCAAACACAGGGTCCCCGGTCTGCCAGCACTACTGCTACTACGTCTGAGCTGGAATAAATGTGTGACATTGCTGAAATGGCTGACAAACAGAGGACGGTAACTTGTGACAAGTGAATGTGACCCGTGTGAACAAAGCCCAGAAATCTAGCGATACATCTGAGTGGGCAGATTTGTATGGGCTTCGTGCATCACTTTTCCCCCACATAATCTGAATCTGAATGCTGTGGCCCTGTGACACCAATCAGGAAGTGATGGATAATGAAACACAAGCAGAAAAGGGTGCACAAGCCCTTCCAGCTCCCATCAGCTGTTTCATAACCCCTGTTTTAGAGAGAGAAAGAACCCTCAGCCCAAAATTTTTCCAGTAGCCCACAGGAGTCAAGAGGTTCCTGGAACAATGGACACCAGTCTGACACTCCAGATCCTACCTGGAATCCCACAGTGTCTGAGACAGCTGAACAAGCCCCATGACCTCAGTGTGGACCTTGCTGTCTTATTCCAAAAGGACTCAGTTGAAGAAGCTGCTGTTTTAATCCAAATTTTAATCTGATTTTGCTGCAAAAGGAAGGTGCTGAGGGACTATTTCACTTCAGCCAACAGTCACATCCACATGGGGTTTCATCGTGCAAGACAAACCACTCACACACGAGCAGTTTTGCTGGGACCATTTCACCTGGCCAGTCACAGCACTGGCCACGGTGATCAGCCCACAGCCACTCCTCTTTACGTGGGTTCAGGCACATCCTGCCAATCCCAGCAGCTTCAGGATTCCAGCTGGCCACTGAATTCCAACCCCAAACAGCTCAGGAGCCCTGATAGGCACACCCAAGCTCTTGCTTCTCTAAAAAATCCTTTTCTTATACCAGCAAAAAATGAAAATAAATGGAGTTTGGGCTATTAACGCTTACACTGAGCATCATACATGAATTCCTTCTGAGACTTCAATCTCATTGAACTTAATTCTTAATGGGCTTTATACCAGCAAAAAATGGCACCAAAGAGAAAGCAAGCAGGCACCTGTCTTTCTCCTAGGACAGGCGGCCACTTCTCAGTAAATTAAAATCAGAGGATATCCTGAGCTGGAAGGGACCCACAAGGATCATCCAAGTCCAACTCCTGGCCCTGCACAGGACAACCCTAATTACTGAGATTCACTCAGCTGCTGATCTCAACAGGAGTTTTTCCCCAAATCAAAAAGTGAGCAAAAAAAAAAAAAGGACTTAAAAATACACGTATCAAAACACAACATGAAATTCAGTGAGGCACAGAGAGGAACACACACAAACAGATCTGAAACTCACTGCTAAGTATCACACAGATTCCAAGGGAAGATTTAGTCAACCCTAAAAGTTAGGGTTGGCTTCAGTTTGGCACCGAGGTATCAAATCAGATTTGCAATGAGTTCAAAGAATTTTTATGTGAAACCATAAATTGGTCATGTTTGTGAAGCAGGCAGTGTCGGCAGGACCCTGTGTGGAAGCTTTAAGGAAACATCAAACCACAAATACAAACTACTTCTCCAGACAGGGTGAACCCATGAAAGCCACAGCAACAAGAAATGCTTTAGGAAAAGACCTTGTTTATACAAATCCCCAGGTTTCACACGCACATCTCCCTTTGCTACTCCAGCAGCACCATCCCAGCACTGAATCCACCTGGGTTGGAACGAGTCCTCCGAAACACCCAACAAGAAATCTTACAGTAGAGTTTTTATTTTTAATTTTTAAAAGCATTCCTCAATCTTTTCCACAGGTCAGACCACGGGAAGAACTTTGACCAGAAAAACTTCCCACAAACTCCCTGATGAATGTTGGGTTTTAATTCACCAATGTCCTGAGTAACGCTCCTTCTTACTCCATAACCTTCCTTCTTACTCCGTGGCCTTCCTTTCCTCAAAAAGACTCTGGGCTTTTTCTTTCCCCCTCCTTAATAAATCACTCATGCAAGAATTCTGTGCCCATCTGCACCAAGGTAAGAGTATATTTCAGTCTAATACTAATTCAGTGTATTTTAGTCCAAGACTGCTTTGTGTAGACAAGAGAAAGAAACTTAAGAAAAGCCCTCCCCAAATTCGTACAAAAACTGATGCCCGAAGTCTATAGGCCTCACAACACAACCCAAAAGTTTCAAAAATGAAAGATTCTTTCAAGTAAATGAAGAGAAAACACTGGATTTATCCAAGTTTGCACCAAAACAAAGCCAACACCCCCCCCAGTCTGAGAAGACCGTGCTCATTAGGATCAAACAAGGGAACAACAGAGCACAGGTTTCTCCGTGTAGGACTGAGGGATGCGGATCCGTGAGGAAGCTGTACACCCTGGAAACTCCAAAGGCTACGCCAACACCAGCTCCACACCCCAAACACCTCATCCATGTCTCTACCGTACCTTGAAAGGGACGTTCATTCACCTCTTCGCCTCCCCAACGCGACGGCCAAAGCTTTTTCCGATTAATAACCAAACCAGGAGGATGAGGAGCACACAATCAATCCTTGTTAAGGCTGATGATTATTCTCGATGCGCCCTGGAAGAGAGGAACACCCAGTGAGTGGCTTGTGCCAAGATGAGTGAGTCCTTTCACACGGATCAGCCACATTAAACAAACAGCCTTTTTCTGCCCCAAATGCTTGGGTTTTGTTGTGGATGACTGGATTGTCCCGTTAAACTGAGATTGTCCCAGCCACTAATGGAGTCCCCATATAGAATAAATTTATCCAAGTAATCCAAGCTCAGATGGAGGAACACCATGGAGATGGTTGAGAAGACGACTGAAGAGCACAGCTCAAGTTTTGGGGAATAACCCAAGTTTACATGGCCTGTTAATACACCAGAAGCTAATGAACAACAAAAAAATGAGTCTTAAATTGTTCTGTTCTGCAGAGAGAATAAGGATTATACATCACTTGGCCTGCAGCTGGAAAGATCTCCTTTTATGCAAGATTTTACATCCAAATCTAGACTGCTGCCTTAAAACCACCCTTATTTTTAGGGAGGAAAGTGAAAGTTTGTGGGCAGGAGCCAGGTACTCGTCAGGCCAGCCAGCACCAGTGGGAAAAGAGGACAAACCTCTGGACAGCACAAACCCTTCTGGAGGCCTGGAACAGGGGAAGGTGCCTTCAAAGGCTCCTCTGCTCATGACAACAGCCCCAAGGTGGAATTAGGAATGTATCAGTTAAAGCATCTACAGGAGTGAGAGTGGCTCCTCTGGAGCTGTGGGTATGTTGGCAAGGAGGAGAGGAAAACAATATTCCATCAGGCTGGGGGAGAGACAAGTGAATTATTCCCTTGGCAACCAGCTTCACGGGACCTGGTTCTCTCCTCAGTTATTCAGTTGTATATATTTGGCTCCTCAGTCACTTTCTGCAGGACTCCTCCAGTTTTAGATCTCATTTTCAACTCAAGTTGGCCACATCTTCCACGTGCTGCGCAAAGCACAAATAGGCAAGGTGCCTTTTCGTAAGGTAAGGTGAGTCTAAAACAGCCGAAACCACCTGTGCCGTGGGTACATCCGGCAAAATTAAATGTCCTCCTCAATGGAGCAAGAGAAAAGCTGATGCTCTTTGTTCTAATGCTTTATTAGGGCATTAAAGCCTCACACAGAGTGAGCACCCAAACCACCCACCCACAGCAAAGGCAGCAGCAGAACCGATGCCCGAGAGCTCCAACAGCAGCTTCCAGGAATCCCTTAAACATCTGGGTGTAGGTGGTGGAGACTGCCAGGCTAGAGAGCACCACTGAAAAAACCAACATCCCCACATCCAACATCCCTGGAAGTGTCCAAGGCCGCCAGGCTGGATTGGGAGTGGAGTAACCTGGTCTAGTGGAAGATGTCCCTGCCACTTGTCTTGGAATGAAACGGTCTTGAAGGTCCTTCCAACCCAAACCATTCAGTGTTTCTATGGATTTATTTTGAGTTGGAGAAAGGAGATACATTCTACAGGCACAGGGAAGGAGCAGCAGAGCATCTTCTCCCTCATGGTGCAGCAGTGCTCCCTGGACACCCACTCCACCGCTTTGCATTCCCCAACAAATAACCCAGCCTGCTCATGGCAATGTGGATTCCCAATCCGGCTCTGCAGCAAAACAGGCTCCCTCTAATTATCCCTCAGCCTGACGACATCTGAATGGTGGAACAGGAACATGTCAGAGACACAAAATGAGAGAGTGCGAAAACAAGCCTGTCTCCTTTCTCCGTTCACACCGCAGGTCCCGAGCGCACGAGGACTCGCTCCCGCCTGAGTCATTCCCAGCAACGCTTCACAACCACAGAGAATTCCCACGCAGGAGGCTTTTTTTGCAAAATTGTTTAAAAATGAGAGGACAGCGAGAGTGACTCTGGGACTGGAAGGAGCAACAGCGTGATGAGAAGGATCGGTTGTGTCGATGGAGCCTTATTAGAAGCAATTTATATGCAAGTATAACAAATATCCCCCCACACTTTTCCAGGAAAATGCCGAATTCCATACTGATTTACACGCTTTCCAATCTCATTGACTTCAGAGGGATTGCCTGTGGTAGGAATCACCAGCAATACTGCGGCCTCCCAGCAATAGAGTAATCCCTTCATATTCCTCCTTTCAAAGGCCCCATCATCCGACCAGGTGCTGCAGCTCAGACCCCATGAGCCGAGTTCCAGCCCTGCAGCGACGCCTCTCCTCTCCCTGCAAAAGCTTGGGAAGGGGGGGAAATGGAAATAAAAGTCTGATGATGGAAATGCCTTGTGGAGTGTGGCTGAGCTGGGGGAGAGAGGCCCGAACCCTCCTTCCAGCTAATTAAATCCAGATCCAAAAGCCGTTCTGATCCGAGGGCATTATGTATTTTTGTTAGGAAGGGCAGGGATAAATTAACTCCTAACTCCGGCCCTAATCTTTTTTTCATTGTTGTTCAAATTCTCCCACTTCCTAAGATTTCAGCGTTTCCTTGTGATAAAGAGGAGCTCTCGCCTGCCAGCTCATCTGCCCCTTTTTTCCATGGCATCTGGGCAGATGCTCCCCCCAACCAGGCTCTTAAAAAATCACAGGACCTGCTTCTCCATTTACAAACATCGGTGCAAAAGGCAACTGCTGACCCCACTCTTTCGTCACAGCTGTTATTTACAGCACCACCAGCACACTGGAGAGATGATAATAAATGTTTAATGGTCCAGTAAACACCAAGGGCTTTATCTCCAGCCCATTTCCAAGCCTGATCAAATATAATAATCCTTTGTATGTCTGCCACTTCACTGGCTTCCTGTGGGATGGAAGGAGATGGACAGGGCTGCTCTATATTCAGAATATAGGGAAAAAGGGGTTAGTTTTAGGGACATAAATGTTTTCCCTGCTTCCATATCAATTCCTTGCTCCCACAAGGTCCGGACTATCCACCAAACTGTTGGACCTCAACTTCTACATAATACAGAAATGCAGGCAGCATCTGCCTCTAGGATTCAATGCAGCAGTTATAAATAACAGGAATATTACACAGAGGAAGTGGGGAATATGTGGAGGAAGTTCAGAGAAGAATCATTCACTTACAGACTGGGCCAGATAAACCACTTCCTCACATCTGAAATGGAAGATCTATTCCTCCTCCAATTATAGCTGTGGGTCCATTACTCAATATTCCTTCCCCATGCAAGTCTTACTTATCTCATAGAGCCTCATCTCTCCCAGATGACACTGTAAATGAGTCATTTGACACATTAAAGTGAAGCAGTTAGGGTTTTATTATGCTATTACACATCGCCGTGACAAGCTTCCCTAAAGACCTGATCCTAAATCACAGCCCAATTCTGGTTCGGGAAACTGATCCTAAACCAGAGTCCAGTTCTGATTTGGGAAATTCACACAACCCAGAGATGAACACATGAGAAAAAGCCACGAGGACTCTGCAGGTGAGACCTCCCCATTTAGGGCTGCACCTATTCAATTCACGGGCTCCGGGAGCCAGACCTGTTCCATAGCTCTCCAGACCACGTTCAAGGTTTGGGGGTTTTTCCAGCCTTCAAAGGAGCCCCAAAATCAAGCCCTGGCACTGGTGAGGTCTTCTGATACAGCCAAAGCCACCTGACTCCACCAACACCAGCACTTCCTGGCTCAGATGATGGGAGAGACCTGCTTCCCAGTTTGATCTGGTCAGACTGGAGGGTCTTCTAAAGCTGATCCGTGCAAAAGATGAGGGATCAGGGCAGGATTATGTAAACTAAGGCTCGAGGCCAAAATAAAGGAGCCTGGAGGCAGGGCTGTCGTCAGGGCGTAGCTCAGCTGTGCCTCCACGCAGCGGCCCCTTCCCTCCCTCCCTCCACGGGCCATTTTCACTCAGCGTGGCCAGGAGACTCTTGCAGAGGGTGTTTGGAACTCCCAGAGCTGCCAAAAACGTCCAATTAAAGCCCAGTGAGAGCTCATAATAAATCCACCCCAGAGAACCACAGCCCTGCTCGGCTGCCTTTCTGGGTGAACCCAAAAATCGTGAAAGCAAAGACCTCCCGGCAATTACACCCAAAAGGTTTCCTGTCTCTGCACGAATCTTTGTTTGCTTTGGGTTTTAGTGGTAGATGGGAGCACAGACTACAACTTGTGGGAGACAGGTTATTGCTGCTAAAGCAAAGAGCCTTTTTCCTTCCCCCCCCCGAACAGATAAAGCACTAAAAATGCTGCTCTGAAACAGCTTGGTCCTGCATTCACAGATGGCAGCAGAAATTAGCATTATTTATCAGTGGCTTTAGTCACTTTTTAAAAGAAAAGCAGATAAAGGAAGACATGCACCTGAATTAAGGCTCCTTACCCTTTCTTTTCCAACTAATACTTCAAAATGCAGCGGGGAAAGAGCGTTTTGCAGAGCCTTAGGAAACCATGCTTTAAAAAAAAAATACATTTACCCAAGAAGGAGAATGAAAACAAGCAGAACAATAAGAGTCACGGAAGTTTGCTCTGAGGAGACAGCTGGGAAGGTGAAAGAAGGAAGCAAGCAAAGAAAACACACAGCATAAAGATAGAAATTAATCCAAAACAGCAGGAGAAGAATTATTAAGCCATTTTACATTCTTACAGCAGAGGAGATGTGATCACACAGTGCTGTTCGATGCCAAGTGTAGCTGCATTTGTGCACAAGTCACACCCCTGCAGAGGGCTCAGCCCAGCCCTGCATCTCCTGAGGACCTTGATCTCCCTGTCTCAGAACCACAGAGTGGTGGAGGTTTGAAAGGACCTCTGGAGATCATCTGGTCCAACTCCCTGCTCAGCAGGGTCACACAGAGCCAGCTGCCCATGATTATATCCTGATAAATGCTGAATATCCCCAGAGATGGATGGAGGCTCCACAACCTCCCTGGACAACCTGTGCCAGTGCCTGGTGACCCTCATAGCCAAAACTCATTCCCAGATGTTCAGAGGGGCCCTCCTGTGGTCAGTGTGTGCTCATGGCCCCTTGTCCTGTCCCTGGGCACCACTGCCAAGAGCCTGGCTCCGTCCTCTCTGCACCCTCCCTGCAGGTGTTGATGGACAGGGATGAGGCCCCTGGAGCCTTCTCTTCTCCAGGCTGAGCAGTCCCAGCTCTCCCAGCCTTTCCTCAGAGCAGAGACACTCCAGTCCCTCACTGGGCTCTCCCCAGTCTGTCCATGTCCCTCCTGTCCTGGGGAGGCAGAACCGGACCCGGTGCTGCAGGTGTGGCCTCAGCAGTGCTGAGCAGAGGGGCAGGATCCCCTCCCTGGACCTGCTGGAAGAGTTTTATCTCACACAGCCCAGGCCACCACTGTCCTGTTTGGGTACACTGCTGCCTCAGGGTGAACCTGGTGTCCAGCAGGACCCCCAGGTCCTTTCCTGCCCAGCTCCTTCCCAGCTGGATGACCCCAGCACAAACTGGTGCCTGGGGCTGTGTGAGGAATTGCAGGGAAACAGCAAACGCGGGGAAGAAAAACACTTGTAGGCCACTACAAAATCTGCTGTCAGACAGAGAAGCTCATCACCAAAGAGCTTAGTTCAGATGAAGGACAAATAAAAAAAGGCACAGAGAGCATCATATGATAAATAGGCATCATTTTCTCCAGCAGTGAAGCCTGTCCTCGCTGCAAGAACTTGCCATTTCCTCCCAGCACAAATGGATTACTCATGGACAGAGAAGTCGGGAACAAAATTAACTCCTGGAGCCCAGCATGTCCCAGGAGATGAGCTCAATCCCAGTCTGCTCCTTCCTCCACAGCACTCAGACCAGAAGCCTGGTGGCCTCTTTGATTGCTTCCATCATCACAATAATTACTTTAATTTTTAGCTTCTTGATTTTGGCAGAGACTCTCTTAAAAGCCGAAGGAAGAACAATTAAATGCGAGGATTAAGTGAAATAAGGTGCCAGCAGGGTTTGGTGTCTGCCCCTCTTCCCTTAAGTGGGGCGGAAGATTAAGTGCTCAGCACATGGGCTCCTGAGAAAGCCTCCAAAGGGAGGCACCCTCAGAAGACATCCAAAAAGCCTTTTTCTTAATAGAAACCATCTAGAACGTGCCAAAATCCCCCTAAATCCTGCAGGACTGGAGGGAGGGAGCCTTGGCTTCAGCTCCCACTTGGGCTTAGCAGTACAAATCCACTTCCCACACACCAGGGAGAGCAGCCCAAGGTCTATTCTGTCCTTCCCGTGGTGCTGAGCAGCCAAAATGCGAGTCACTCCTCCAGAAAGTACAGAGTGAGCTGATTTATGGACTTACCAAGGAGGGAAGTTCTGATCAGGATCCTCTTTCTCAGGATTTTCATGTGTTTTACATTAGGTATTCATTGGACCTGAGGAATCCACAAGCACTCCCACTGCACACGATGCTGACAAGAGGGACCAGGACACAATTCCTTCCCTTTTATGTTACCACCTGCTCAGGTTTGAGTGGCAAGGAGGGATTCAGCACCTCTGTTCCACACAGCCAGACAGCGCTGCAGGTTTCTCATCACCAGCGATCAAAGCAATGGGAACCCAACACCTCCACCAGCAGCAGCTCAAGGAGCTCCCAGTGCTGGCTGCCCAGTGAGCCCAGAATCCCGGGATCATGGTCCTCACCCTAATTTTTTTTTTTTTTTAAGAATATAGTCATCAAAAATTGTCTCTTGCTCGAAGGCTAACAGCTGCGTGACAGCCACATTCCAAGTTTTCTACTCATTCACGAATTCAAAAGTCAGGCTGAGCAGAAGCACCATTAAGTCCAGTTTCCTTATTTTTGAGAACACGTGTAATTATCCCCAACTTCAGAGACACATACTGCTCCTGGAGAGGTGACTTGTCAAACAGTGAGATGACAGAGGCAGCAACAAGAGCCCACTCACCCTGCCACTGGTCTCATGTCTCACAAAATAATTGCCTTCCCACCCAGAACTAAAGGTTACGACTACAGAGAGAATGAGTCAAGCAGGAAAGACACATTTAAAAAAATGGGGAAAAATGGAGCAAAAAAAGTTTTTATGAAAACACACCGGCATGTGTAAGACAGGAGAGAGACCATTTCTGCATTGCACCTTGTTTGCTCATGCTTTGTCTCAGCTGCCAACCACAAATTAAATACCTCAGTTAAAACTTTGCTCATCTGGTACCTTTAATACTTACTCAGTCACTAGAAACTGAACATCTGTTTTGCTTTGAGGCTTTCAGCAGTGACTCAATGTTATCTGCAGTGTTGGACCGCTGAAGATGAGTATTCCTGAGGTTTTTTTTCCCCCCCCACCCCACTCCTAGCAACAGGGCTTCTTGCTTTGGGGAGGAATCAGCTGACAAAGTTGGGTTATAAAATCGTTACAGCTTGACAGAGTTGAGGAGGAAACGCAGGATGCAGAGAAATTTCATCCTCAGCTGGAAACAACCCATCTGAGATCTCCACCAGCAAGTACCTGTGTCCCACAGCTCCCTGGGATCAATACACCTTTGGCTCCCAGGCTCTGGAGAAGCAGCAACCTCCTGCTGTGTTAACAGCCAGCTCGATAAACAAAACGCAATTAAAATGCCTCCAGCAACCTCTCAGCGTGTGCATCCCCCCCCCAGGCTGCGAGCAATCCCAAAGCTTTATCTGGGATTTAACCTCCGCTGGCTCCGGGCACGGCAGAGAGCTCAGCATCACATCTTCATCAGCAGGGAAGTTCCCGAGGTGCAGGCGTAGCTCCGGGAAGAGGATGCAGCAGCAGGAAATATCCCAGCACCGAGGGACCCAATTAACTGGCTGATAGAAGACACCAGCATCCTATTAGCAGGGTAGACGCTGTGCCTGCACAAAGGCATGCCACGCCTGGGAAAAGGACTTCAAGGATAACATATGCTGAGTGTGTGTGCGCCAGGGAAGAGCCTGGACACGGTCATCATCTTGTCCTGCTGTAAGGGAAGGCATCTGGGCAGTATCCAAGCCAGCCCATCATTAAAAGTCATTTCCTTGCTGTGTTCACAGGGATGATCCTGCTGCTTCTTTGGTGAGTGGGAATTTTCCCTGGAAGGGCATCAGACAAAGCAAAACCATAGATCTTCCCTTCCCGTTGCCAAATGGTGGCTACAAAACAGACCCAGGTGTTGGAAGGGCCGAGACTCAGCTTGGCTTTATGGGGTTTCAGAGAATCACAGAATATCCTGAGCTCAAAGGGACCCACCCAGGGATCATCGAGTCCAACGCCTGTTTCGCCGTCTCCCACACCAGAGATGGGCACACAAAGAATCACCCAGGTTCTAAGGGACCTCCAAGATCATTGAGTCCAACCTGTGACCCATCACCACCCTGTCAACCAGACCAGAGCACTGAGTGCCACGTCCAGTCGTTCCTTAAGCACCTCCAGGGATAGAGATTCCACCACTTCCCTGGGTAGCCCAGTCCAGTGTTTTATCACCTTGTCTATGAAGAATTGCCTCCTAATGACCAACCTGAACCTCCACTGGAGCAGCTTGAGACTATAAGGGCTTCACTGAAAGGGTTTTACAACCCACTTCACCCTTACATACAGATAAAGGGCACTGACATTGAGGATTCAGATATTAACCTGCTGGGAGATAAAGGTTCAAAGGGAAATCTGAGAAAATCCCTACTCCCGGCTCCCACCCCAGCACTTGAAAAGGTTTTTCTTTCTTTCAATAAAATCTTAAAACTGAGTGTGCACAGGGGCAGCTTGAGACTGTCCCAATGTGCATGACAGACCCCATTTGAGACCTGTTTAATTCACAATGTCCAACAGTAAACAGCAGCAAGTCTATGAAGCAAGGTCAGTCCCCCACCAGCACGTACCATTTTCTCCCCAGAACACTTCCCAGTCTTCAGCATGGACTGCTTCTACCCAGGGATCTTTATACTTTCCTTCTGTGAGTTTATCCAGTCACCTTTCTGATCCATGTTAGTTTTTAAGCATCCTACAGAAAGCAGCAGCACAGCTTGCCCAGAGAAGCTCTGGCTGCCCCTGGATCCCTGGAAGTGCCCAAGGCCAGGTTGGACGGGGCTTGGAGCAACCTGGGATAGTGGAAGGTGTCCCTGCCCATGGCAGGGTTTGGAACAAGTTGGTCTTTAAGGTCCCTTCCAACTCAAACCATTCCGTGGTTCTGTGATTAACACATGGTGGAAATCCTTACAAACACCGACAGTACACAGGGGGAGGATGTGCTACCAGGACAGTACCATCAACTCCCACAGTTCTGATCCCCAGAGCTCACAAAGCTCCTCTGAGTTCTCTCCCCAAAGTTTTTACGGCGCTAACACAGACCACAATGAACAAGTGCTGCCATGCAAGTCTCAGGGATTCAAACTGAGCTCCTCATCAGAGCCTCTGCGGGCAGCGAAGCAGCAGAACTGGTTTGGAAAGGAGAAAAGGAAAGAAAACACAGATGACTCTGATAACATGTCTAATTAATAAAGCATAAACGAGACGGGCTGGTTCAGGCTGCGCGTCCCATCTGCTCCGGCTTCGGTCGGGATGGTTCCCATCCCCAAAAGCACCCAGTTTCCATGCAGATATTCCCACATGCTGACAAGACAAAGATGTGCCTTCAGCACCCGGGCACACACGCTCTGCTCTGGCATTCCTGCACATCCCCACGTTCCTTTCTTTAGGAAAAAGGGATGAACAACAACAACAACAACAACAACAAATGTGAGTGCCCGGCATGCAAAGCATGGTCTGAGACACCAAGGCCATATCCCAGAGACCAAACACAAAAGCTTGGAATGACTCTGCCATAACTTCATAGTCATCTGTCCTCTGTGACCAAACCTACCTTTAAAGCTTTAACCCAAAACAGTTAATATGTTTTATTCTGTTATGCTTTAAGTGACTTTGCAATCAAGTTGTGTGAATTTCTACAGTGAAAATGCTGATTTATAAAGATTTATTTGTGGAGGTGACAGCTCCCTAAGGTCAGCAGTTAAGAGTTATGATTCTAGAGGCTGAGGTTCAGCCAAGGACTCGATCTCTGCATCTTTCTGGTCCTCCTTTCGAAAAAAATAAGCAGAGAAGACACACACAGTAGAGTCCCAGTAGTGGGAAACACCCAGACACTCTCACAAACGTGCACCCAAGCCCGAAAAGCGTCAACAAAAGTAAAAGAGAGAAACAAAAGGGAGCAACAGGAAACTGGTGGTCAAGTGGTGCCGATAGTCCTGGTGCTTTCTGAGGACAGGCTGACTCATTCTCCCCAGTTAAAAACCCGAACAACACCAACACCAACACCAGTCAGTCTGCTGGAGGTGGGAGCTCTTGGTTTTTTCAGGTTTCATTGCTACAGGGCGGATTTAATGAAAATGGAAACCTTTCCTTCAGAGGCAGATAGGAAGTTCTGGACAAGCTTCTCCTGTATCACTTCATTCATGGCCCCACCAGCTGCTGGCACCTGCTCCCGAAAAAACAGCAAGAGTCAGGCCCCAGATAATCTGTTCTACTCTTTTTCAAAATATGGGATTGAATGAGCAACGTTCTGTTGGGAAAGTCCACACCACACCTCTGATGACAGAGAAGAAAGAAACCAGCCTGGCGTTCGAGCCAGCCAAACGGGGAACGCCAAGGCTTTATTAGAGGAAAACCTTGAGTAACTTGGATGCGAACAAGCTCACCTCCACCTGGGATGCCAAGATCCTTCCACTGTCTTCATACTCAAGAGCTGTGAACATCATAAAGGTCTGATCCGCACTTAAGGAAGGACCAGGGAGGATGCGCCGTGGCAGAAGCATCCCTCGCTCAAGCCACCGGGCTCCAGATGTGACTACCTGCAACACTGCTACATTCAACCCCTGGGGCTCACTCCAGCCCAGCTCCTGTCTCCACACCCCTCAAAATCCAACAGCAATAAACGGTGGGGAGCTGCTGCTTGTAAATCACAGTTGCCATACCGAGGATGGTCACACATCGCAGTGTCAGAGGAACAAAAACACGGTGATGTCGAAACCCTACGGCAGAGATTTGTTCTCCAGACTCAGAACTAACTGCAGACAGTGCATGTGGGTGGCTGGAACTTCATCCCGAGAAAGTCAACCAGCACAGGAAGCCTTAGCTGCAATGGAATAGTCAAGATTTCAGGCAAACTACTTAAACGTAAGCAGTTCTCCCCAGGAAATGGACAATGAGTTGCTGGCAGCATCCTGGAAGCCTTTCCTCTGACAAAGAGCTGGTTACTGAGGAATGGAGCTAACTCAGGTACAGGCACAAAATAAAAGGCAGAAGTTGAACTGGAACTTGCTGACTAAGCTGAGCTGGGCTGGGGGGGGCAGGGGAGATCCGGGCAGCAGCCAGCGCTCTGGAATAGGCACGGAAACAAATTTCCACGGCAGAGTGTTGCTTTAAAGTCAGATATATGAGATCATCCTGTCCCCTCGAGTATGTTGTTTCCTAATGTTTTGCCCAGACCAATCACAAATGTCAGAAGCAATGGTTGGGCCTGTTGGTTTGGGGGTTCTTTTTGGACTACCTTGAGTCCCCGCAGAGCCAGTCAAGGATGAGAATTGTAGACCCTGTTCTGTCTTTCACATTACAAATGCAATTACCTCTGCAGCCTGATTGCAGCGTCTCCTGTCAGAGTGATTCTGCAAGAGGCTGAAAGAACAGCTTGCCTTTCAAACGGAGTTAGGAACATTCCTGCGAGTCCTTCCGTGCCCTGTGGTCACGTGCTGGTGAAATGTAAGAAAAGCATGTGCAGCCCTGAGGGAAGAGCATCCCTTGGAGAAAGCTGTTCTTACAGCCTTCAAAAAAAGGATGTGATGAAATGCCCTTGCAAAGCACAAAATTTCCTGGGCAAAAATCCGATTCTTCTTGCTTTTCAATCCTCTTAAGCAGATAATAAAGAAAAAACTTCACTGCAAGATGATTTTGAGATGGAAGCGACAGTTTGGAGACGGACAGGCTTGTCCTACCTGGATGCAAGAGATGTGGGATCGAGCAAAGCAAGAGATAACATTAAGGTCAGTTGGACTCCTCTTCCCAGATATGAAGGCAGTGAGCATCTTGGATTTAGCTCTTGGATAACTGCAAGTGGAAATTAGCACTACAAACTGTAAACATCTGGAGATAGGGTGTTAAACAAGATAGTATTGGCGGGTCACATCTGGTTCCCACATTTTCATTTCAGCCTAACCAGAGGCAAGAGTCAGGCATGAAGGGCACCGAACGGAGCTGGGAATTCTGTGGTGGATGATCACACAGGTGGCCACTGTCACCAGGTGAGAGCTCCCTTTTCCTCACCTCCCACCCCAGACAGTCCCAGAGCCACCTGTGCCAGGCTCTGTGTCGGCCACAGTGGGACAGCTCGCTTGCCAACCTGCCAAAAAGCCGGCCAGGATGAGGTGCCGCGCCGGAGCGCGGCGTTCACGCCAAGGTAAGCAAGCTGAGCCGCCTTACTCACCACCAGACGTGGTCCAACACGTGCAGAAAGGAGGGAACAGAAAAATAAACTCTCCAAAACAACACCGCCTCCATCTTACATCAGCTCACCCCTGCCATGAAACAACTCGTCAGCAGCTCTTCACACCTTCCTTTCCTTTCAGCGCTGGGGCAGCGGCGCTCCCTGCTCAGCCAGGGACTAACAGAGGAGCCAATGCTGCCGTGCCAGGGCCCCAGAGAACACCAAATTTTGGCAAGACGGGGCTTGACCCCCCCGCAGTTATTAAGCAGGAAGTGGGAATATTAAGTGCAGATGTTAATGGTGGAAAAGGCACAGCTGACACTAAGGTGAAAGGGAGGCTGTAGGACAGGACTGAAAGAGAGTAGGTTTGGATTGGATATTAGGGATAAATTATTCCCTGTGAGGGTGGTGAGGCACTGGCACAGGCTGTCCAGGCTGTCCCATCCCTGGAAGTGTCCAAAGCCAGGCTGGATGGGGCTTGGAGCAATCTGGTCTAGTGGAAGGTGTCCCTGCCCATGGCAGGGGGGTGGAATGAGATGGTCTTTGAGGTCCCTTCCAACCCAAACCATTCCGTGATTCTGTGACTAAACCACTGAGTTCAGCTCACAGCACATGCTTTGAAATCAAAGATCACAAGGTTTCATGGATTATTATTAAACATGAAGCCCCTGCAGGATGTTTCATTCTAGGAATAAAGTAAAGTGTTGCTTCCTCAGCTGCCCATTACCTAAAGTGAGCTGAATGAGCCCCATTTCTGAGGGAGTAAATCCCTTTTGGACCAGGCAACAGGCAACGGGAGTGGGAAGCGGTCAGCATCATTAGGCACATCAGACCTGTTCTCCGAGCAAGAGACTTCAGGCTTAGGGCATTTCAAAAGCCAGCATTTCTCAACAAGCATGGAAGCATCGACTCCTCCTTTTATTTCACATCTCTCCCCTTTTCCCTGGGGACAGCAGGCAGCCTGGTGTGACACAACGGGAATAACCCCAGTCCCTCACCGGGCACCAAATCCGTGAGCAAGGCAGGCTTTGGTAAATGGGAGGAGGGCGGCAAGTGAAGGAAAGTTCATGGGAGAGAACTCGCAGAGGACAGGAATATTAAAGAGTTTCAACTCTGCAGCCAGGAAAGACTTAACAAATAGGCATCCTTGTGCTCAAAGCTGCTGAGAAACAACCCTGCCCAGAGGAGAGAAAAATCACAAGTGGAAGAATTAAGTGGGCAAGTGTTTGGTGTAAGTGTGATTTTGTCCACAAAGACCATTTAGGGGACAGGTTTTTAAAAGCAGAGGACATTTGTGGCTTTAAGGCCAGGTTGGATGGGGCTTGGAGCAACATGGTCTAGTGGAAGGTGTCCCTACTGGGAAGATGGTCTTTAAGGTCCTTCCAACCCAAACCATTCCACGAACAGCAGCAACACTTGGGAGCTCTCTGGCACGAAGCTTCCGAGGTGCCTATTCAACATGGCTGGGCTCTGAAAATTCCGTACAAACAAGAAGGTTTTTCTCAAGTCATCGTTTTTTTGTTGCTTCCAAAATTGCGACCTGCACGAGCTCAGTGTCTCCATCTGGCACATCTGCAGTGCTGGAGGGCGGGATGCTGCAATGCCGTGTGCCAGGGCACGGGGAGAGAAGGGAAGGTTTGGCAGCTGGAGCCCAAGAGGGAAGGAAGAGACAATCCGAAAAGCAAGTCATGAATTTAGCTCCAGAATAGGATGGACCAAAATTGTGCCCAAAAATAAATTCAAGTGGCTCTTATTAGCAAGAACAGATTTAACCACCACATTCATTTTCAGTTCCTCTCCCCCAAACCATCATTCCCAATGTTCCCCATGCCTCTTGTTTCTCTCTGGAGGTAGATCCAAGGGCCTCTGCAACCTGGGCACAGCTCAGAGCAGGTATTTGGGGTCAGATCTAGGATGGAAATGACTGACAGTGTCTGAAGGGAGAACATAGTTCAAATGCTTTGAAAGCTTTGGAGTGTTTTATTCAATGTTTTGACTGTTTCAAAGTAAAATCAGGGCCCAGCTTCCAAAAATATATGAAATAAAACCATCAGCAATGAGAAAAGTTGATTTTAATGTAACATCCAACGCCACAGTTTGACAGGGTCATTTGTAACTGCACATCAAGTGACCACAGGCAAACTGGGGTAGCCAGAGATGCTTCAGAACTGGCTGAAGAGCCACAAGAGGGTCACTGCAAGAGCTTCCTACAGGAAGGACACAAAATACCAACTGTCTTTGGCAAAAGCCACTGTTCTCTGAGAGCTGGCCCACAGATGGAACTTGGTAGCCCAAGTCCAAAGGTGGGTTTGTGCCACAGCACCTGTCAGAGGCCACGCAGCCTCCCAAGGCTTGACACAGGATTGGTTCTCCAAAAAACCCACCAAAATTCATTAATCCAGTGGCTGAACTCTGCATCTCCCCAGATCAGAACCTGCAGGACCTTAAATAAGGACTTCAGTAAGGACAGGGAGAGACCCGGAGGCCTGAGCTCTGCATTCCACGAGCTCCCTTGTGAAGTGGTCACAGCATCCCAAAGGAGCTGAGCTGCCATTTGCCCCCTCCACAGCAAAACAGTCCTCCTGGAAGTGCTCCATGCCAACAGCCCAGTCCTGCCAGTGAAGGCAAAGCTCAAGGAATGCTTGAAGAGCTCGGCAACAATTCCTGTAACAGGCAAAATGGAAAAAAACCCGTGGAAGCGGCAATCCTGTTCCTACCCTGGGCTCGGGATCTGATGGCAGGGCTGGGAGCCTGCCTGCAGTGCCATTTTGGAGGGGGGACATGGGACTGCCACCACCATCCAGGGGGCTGGAAACAGCTGAGGTGGCACAGAAAGTGCTGGGTGTAGGATGGGACCAGTCACAGCCACGATGAGCGTGGCAGAGATGACCTTTCCATGCTGGGTTGAAAACTCTGGAATAACAGCCGTGTACCCATGGAAGCTGGTACTGCGCTACCACCCGTGTCCTTCATTAGTTAATTACTGACATTTCTATAACTCCACTGCCTTAATGAAGCAGCAGGGAAGGGGGAATTCAATATCAAATATAAAGCAGTGGTCTCAGCTGGGCAGCGATACCTTCTCTGGCACAGCTGGGTGGAATTTCAGGGCTTCAGGAACTTCAAAGTCCCTTAAATCCGTGCCACTTTTCTCGGCCTGTGGGGCACTGAACAACCCAAAATGAAATCCCCCTGCACAAACACAGCACCATGAATTCCCTAGGAAGAGGAATCCCTAAAGGCTTCAAAACACAATTTTAAAGATTCTCTCCCAAACTAAGCCAAATTGTAGCAGGTGAGATTTGCACCCTCCAAACACAAGAGAAGCTCTGGCTGCCCCTGGATCCCTGGAAGTGTCCAAGGCCAGGCTGGACGGGGCTTGGAGCAGCCTGGGCTAGTGGAAGGTGTCCCTGCACATGGCAGGGGGTGGAACCAGATGGTCTTTAAGGTCCCTTCCAACCCAAACCATTCCATGATTCAATGATTCTTTGAAACTCTTGGCATTCTGGGCAGCAAAAGGCAGGAACTTGTTTCGTGCAGCAGAGACAGTTTAAACGGATTAAACTGCAAGATTGGTGTTCTGGCGTGCTATGCTGCCCAGAGGCTGCTGTCGTGTCACCTCCAGTGAAGCCACAGCCACCAAGCCAGGCCTCACCTCACCAGGACCTCTTTCCACAGCAGCTAAACACACTCATCTCCAAAGATCCCATGCTGGTAACTCTGAATCCACTCTACAAAAATAAAACCATTCCAAATAACCCATGCCAAAGCAGCTGAGTGAGTATTGAGCAACTGCAAAGTTCCTGGCTTCCTAAAGACACTCATGATCTTGCAATAACTTCGAAAAAACCCCACTGAATAGGTCAGTTCCTGGGTTTGGATGTGGAGGAGCTCAGTTTTCCCGGCACTGCTGAGGCTGCCTGGCTGTCCAGGAGCCCTGGCTAAAGTTTCCAGCCAGTTATCATCAGACTCGAGTGGCTCATCCCTGAAGCACTTTTTCCCCTCAGGACTTTCCACCTCTCCCATGCACTTGTGCACAGACTTCCTCGTTCTCTGCCCACCGGTCAAACGAGCGCAATTGTCAGAGCAAAAATTCGGTTCCTCGGCCTTGAAGTTCAGAAGAGGAGTTTGTTCAGTGGCTGGGCTTCCTGGCTTTGCTCCAGAGGGATTGGAGAGGGAATGGAAAGGGATGTTTTTGGAGACCTTAATTACACACTGTGTAATTGCCCAGTGGAGGCAGGCTCCAAGCTTTGCCAGCACCCTGCTTCCAATTCCTCTTGAACTTGGGACTGAACCATTTTCAAAAATGATAAGCAGAAATGACCTGGGTGATGGGTTTTGTCCAAGTTTGCAGTGATCAAGAGCCATGAATCTCCTACCAGCTGCTGGGCTTGTGTCCCACAGGAGCCAACAAATGTGGATCTGCAAGACACTGAGCACCCTCAGACCCCCTTGATATGGGCAGTAGAGCTGGGGAAGGGGCTGGAGCACCAGGAGCAGCTGAGGGAGCTGGGAAAGGGGCTCAGCCTGGAGAAGAGGAGGCTCAGGGGGGGCCTTGTGGCTCTGCACAACTCCCTGACAGGAGGGGGCAGCCAGGGGGGGTGGGGCTCTGCTCCCAGGGAACAGGGACAGCATGGGAGGAAATGGCCTCAAGTTGTGCCAAGGAGGTTTAGATTGGATATCTGGGAAAATTTCTTCATGGAATGGGTGGTCAGGCATCAAAACAGGCTGCCCAGGGTAGTGTTGGAGTTCCCATCCCTGGAGGGATTTAAAAGCCACGTGGATGTGGCACTTGGGGCCATGGTCAGTGGCGGCCTTGGCAGTGCTGGGGGAATGATTGGACTGGAGCATCCCAGAGGGCTTTTCCAACCTGAACAATTCCATGATTCTATGATACACATGGGAATGCAGACCAAGCAGCACCTGGCAAAATCTGGTCCAGCAAAGCAGTTCCATAAACATTGACTTAAAGTGCCACCTAAACCACCCTCTCTGCTGGGCAGAGGGGCACTGCAGGGAACGCAGCAGCTTCGGAAGGGAGAAAAGAAAGAGCTTGCAGGGAATGATGCTGGAGCTGCTGCCCCTCCAGGGAGAAACCACCACCCTCACAGCACGTGCCTGCTCTGGAGCCTGCTGCCAGCTCATCACGGCCTCCTCCTGCAGCAGCATCCCTGCGCTGGGCGATGGGGCAGCATCAGATGCTCCATCCCACGCTGCTCACTCAGCTGTGCCAGAGAGGAAACAGGGACAGAGGGCTCCCAGGTTCCCCTTTTCTGGCCACAAACAGGCCGAGCTCCAGCTGAGGATGTATCCTTTTAAAGCAGCTCCCTGCATTTCACAATTTATCTTCGAGTTTCTACAAGAAGAGGGCAACATATGGGAAGTTACATAAACTCCAACAACCCCCACAGAATATCCTGGAAAAAAAAGGCAAATACCTCTGCACAGGCATGGAGCTTGCTCTAAAACATTTTAAGAAATGTGAAGAGTAAATCCTTCATTATGCCATGGCTAAAACTTGGACACAAGAAGCACTATCAGATACTCGGGTGCCTCCACAGCCTCTCCTGGGTGGATGAGATGTGTCGCCCTTGTGAACGTGCACCTGCAGCACTGGTTTTGCACCTGAATCGCCAAGAGCTCCCCTGCAGCCCTGGCTGAGGGACACAAACTCCTGCAGGGACCCTCACAACAGCCACCGGGAGGGATGGAGACACTTGGGGACCCTCCAAACCACCCTAAAAGCTGGACCCAAGGTGGAAAATGCTCAAGCAGCCACCAGGTTTGTCATCCTTTCTGGAGCCTCAGCTGAGGAGGGGATGAGAGAGATGAGAAAAGATGATCGTGCCTTTTATTTACCTCTCAGGAGGGCAGAGATTCACCTCAGCCCTTCCAAAGCCGCTTTTCTCTCTCAGCTAGCCTTCTCCTATTTTATTATTCCTGTTTCTATTCATTTGGATGTCGGATTCTGGGAGACTTGCCTGCTCAGCACAGGCACTGCTGCAACACAAATGGCTGGGCCACAGATTTCACCTCCAGGTACCTGCTGGAGTCAAAAAATAACTCCCACACAACCACTGAAGGCCAAGACTGGTATAGAAAGATGATAAATGAGTTGGCTGAATACAGCTCCCTGACAGAAGGTTGGAGCCAGGTGGGGGTCGGACTCTGCTCCCAGGGAACAAGAGACAGAAGGAAATGGCCTTAAGTTGCACCAGGGGAGCTTTAGGTGGGATATAAGTAAAAATTTCTTCATGGAAAGGGTTGTCAAGCACACTCCTAGATAAGATTAGAAAATAATTGACCCTCTCTAATCCCAGGCTCAGTATCTAAGGACGAGCTGCTGCCACCAAGTCACCCAAAGATCCCACCCGGCATTCCCACCCTGCCACTGGAATGAGGATGCAAATTCTACACGGTGACTGGGATTAAAAACATCTATTTGCCTGTAGCCAAATAGGTTTAAAGTCTCCTCAAGAGAAAATCTTGAGGATTATCCATGCTTTCCAATTTATTATTAATTCCTAACTCATCTCCGTTCATCTCTAATTCATCATTTAGGGGATGGCATTAGTGTCTGCTATGGGAGGGGTACGAAACGGCAGCATTGGGACTAAAGTTGTACTTCTGAGCCTTCCAGAGTGGCCAGTTTGCAAGCAAGTGAAATCCAGAGGCTCTGAGACACACCATGTGTTCAGCAACACTGGCAAACACATGTGAATATATTTATTTTCAGGCTTTTCAAACACATCCACAAGAGTTTTGCTTCTGGAACACGAGCGAGATGATTATCTGCTGCCGTGATAAAAACATGATTCAAACTGTAAAGCAGCAGGAAAAGTTTTGCATGCTGGCCTGCCACACACTATCACCAGAAAAATTTATGGTACCTCAAGACCTGCAGGTCGAGAGCCAGGATATTCCTGTGCTGAACATGGTGCCTGGAACGGGAGGCTGCGCTTTCCCAGAGTGCTGCTGGAATCTTTATAAACCACTAAAATGCCTTTTTTTAAAAAAACAAAACCACACACACGCAAAAAAGCAAATCCTGTTCTTCATATTTCTCCTCTTACTCAGTGAGATTTACTTATTTGAGGGTTCCAGCCTTCCAGAAAGCTCTAACAGCATCGGGATTGGGAGATCTGTCCCTTTAGCTCCTGGCTTGGCTGAGTGTCCTGGGTCACCCGTGCCACCAGCAGCCAGACCCAACTTCCCTCCTGGCTTTTCCTCCACCTAATTCCCTGCCTCTGTAGGTCACTTATTTCACTTCTTCCTCCAGCCCTGTTTCTCCTCTGCCCTTGGTCCAGGGCTGGGTCTGCACTGGGTGTAGCAGTTTTTTGGGGATGGAGTAAGAGATGCCCGACTGGGAGCAAGCAGGACTTTGAGCTGGTTGCAATCACACTGGGGCCAGGAACAGATATCCTGGCTGCAGAACCCTCTCCGACACGTACCACGATGACATTTACTAACACAAATGAGTACTATCGGCCCTGAGGTTGTGACTGAAGTGTTTGAAATCCCCAGAGGAGGAACTGACACACAACCTCTAAAAATACAGGTGGAAGGCAAGGGGTGGAGCCCACACAATCCCAGGCATTCCAGGAGGATCTGCTGCTTAGCTGGCAAGTTCATCACTATGGCCTCTTGGAATGAGTCCAGAGGAGGCCACCAAGATGATCAGAGGGATGGAGCAGCTCTGCTATGAGGAAAGAGAGAGAATTGGGATTGCTCAGCCTGGAGAAGAAAAGGCTTTGGGATGACCTAACTGGGGCCTTCCAGGACCTGAAGGGAGCCTACAGGAAAGATAAAGAAAGACTGGAGCAACAGGAGAAGGGGGAATGGCCTCACACTGAGAGTAGGTTTAGATTAGACATTAGGAAGAAGTTCTTCCCTGTGAGGGTGCTGAGGCCCTGGCACAGGGTGCCCAGAGAAGCTGTGGCTGCCCCTGGATCCCTGGAAGTGTCCGAGGCCAGGTTGGATGGGGCTTGGAGCAACCTGGGATAGTGGACGGTGTCCCTGCCCATGGCAGGGGGGTGGAATGAGATGATCTTTGAGGTTCCTTCCAACCAAACCATCCTGTGATTCTGTGATTCCATTATCACTGTTCCCAGAGGACAAGTGAGGATGGCTGGGTGTCCGTTTTGGGGAGACCCTCTACAAGTTCTCTTCTGGGCAGATGACCCCCAACTCCCTGGGGAAGAGCATGTGAGTACAGACCCAGGGAGACATCCTGCCTTCAGCAGTCACACCAGGAATTGCTGCTCTCCCCAGCCCTGGAGCAAGGTCAGCACTGATGGGGTGGAGCCCAAAGCCAGCTAAACCTCTGGGGTTTAGCTCATCAGAACAATCAGAGATTATTTCGAAACATCAGGCGTGATACGGGAGGACAGTCATCCCAGGGGGGCTGGCTCAACCCCAGAGCAATCCGGTGCTGATTGATTCACTGCTCATACCTGGATCCAGGCTTCCTGTCACCTATTACTTAACTCGGATACACAAAACCTACAAGCTCCAACAGGCCAAATCCTGTTTTTCAGACAGGTATGCTGCTGCAGCACCTCCACAATGAGCCTCTAACACTCCTTTATTGATGGAGTTTGGAGTGCCAAGAAGTGTCTTGGACCACCAAGTTATGAATCCAGGTCTTAAAACTCTGTAGCTGTAAGCAGCATCCATCAGCCAAGAGGTCTGGTGGTCAGGTATCATGACAATGGAAGCCCATTTTCTGCCAGCTGGGACTTCCAGGCTGGGCATCTCCCATTTCCACTGCCTCCAGGACTCATCCTGAAGAGATGTTCCTGGCCTCACAATCCCATCAGCAAACACTGAACCTACCAGAATCAAGGAAGGCAGCTGGGAGACAGGCAGGGGAGATCCTGCCTGCAACAGCTTCGCACTGGAATTCATCTCACGCTTCCCAGGTAAACGCTGAGGAAACCAGGAAGGATGCCCTGCACCTCCCCTTCTTCAGACACGCAGGGATTTGGGGGAGGGAAGGGGTTTGGCTGGTTTCCCTTCCCTACACAAAGGAAGGCAGAGCAGAGATGTCTTCCTGGAAGGACCAGAAAATAGCCGCGGATCGAGTCAGACTGCGGGGCAGGATGAGGAAGTCCTCGTTATGGCAATAAAAAGGTCTCAAGTACTTGGCTGGGGCGCCAGGAATCCACCAACAGGCCAGGCTGGCTCAGAAGCAGCTTTTCACATCAGCGCGGTGAGAACATTTCTGTTTATTTGTTCCTCAGTGTCAGCCAAGAAGGAAGGAGGTGCTGCTCCGTTCCCCCTCGCCACACTTGTCCTCAACAGCACAGGGCTTAAAATCGGTGACACCTCCACCTCCTGCTCCCTCCTACCAACCTGGAATGTTTGGTCTCATGGACAGGTTTTAATTTGGCTTCAGAGGGAGGGATGGCATGGCACAACCTGACTCACGTGGGAAAGGCAGAGGTTACGCTCTTGTCTGCTCCTCTGAAGTCAGAGAACTCTTGTTTTCCATCCCAGGCCCAAATTAGTGCTAATTATTCTATGCAAAATGGAGTTGCTTCAACAGGAAGGAATTAGGACAACAAATTATTCTGGAATAAAGAGTCGCTGCTGCCTAAGCAAGTGATCTGTTTGCACAGAGAATAAAAGCAGCGTTCTCAAGGCCAGGTTGGACGGGGCTTGGAGCAACCTGGGCTAGTGGGAGGTGTCCCTGCCCACGGCAGGGGGTTGGAAGGAAATGAGCTTTAAGGACCCTTCCAACCCAAACCATTCCCTGATTCTATAATCCTTCCACAGGTGTTTTGGGAAAAAAGCAGTCCCAATTTTAAAAAGATTTCCAACCTCCGTGCCTGTTACAGTAGACACCAGGATTTTCTGTGTGACCAATATGCCAAAACCCAACCCACACTCAGGTGTTTTGACTGCCACCATCAAAACTGCAGCTGCCATCAACACAGAGGTACCGACAGGAGCAACCACAGCACGGCGGGTTTGGAAGCCACGGCTGATGCTTTCAGCCAGGAGAGCTCTGATTTGGGGCAGGGAGGAAAGGAGGTGCAGGCACACACCCTTCTGCAGCCTAAAGGAGGGGTTTCCCTCCTTGGAGACACAGCCCTCGGACCTGCAGGACATGTGGCTGTGGAGATGCATTGTTTGAGTGCCCTGGCATAGAATCGTGGAATCGCAGCATGGTTTGGGTTGGAAGGGACCTGAAAGAGCATCCAGTTCTGACCCCCAGCCATGGTAAGGGACGCCTTCCACTATCCCAGGTTGCTCCAAGCCCTGTCCAGGCTGGCCTTGGACACTTCCAGGGATCCAGGGGCAGCCACAGCTTCTCTGGGCAGCCTGCGCCAGGGCCTCAACACCCTCACAGCCAAGAATTTCTTTCTAATATCCCATCTATCCCTGCCCTCGGGCAGTGGGAAGCCATTCCCCTTGTCCTGTCACTCCATCCCTTGTCCCAAGTCCCTCTCCAGCTCTCCTGGAGCCCCTCTGGGCACTGGCAGGGGCTCTGAGGTCTCCCTGGAGCCTTCTCTTCTCCAGGTGAACACCCCCAGCTCTTCCAGCCTGGCTCCAGAGCAGAGGGGCTCTGGCCCCTCGGAGCATCTTTATGGCTTCTTCTGGAGCCGCTCTAAGTCCCTGTTGTGCTGAGGACTCCAGCCTAGGACACAGCACTCCCCACCAGCACCTCCTCCCTGCACAAACACAGCAATCCCCTTCCCAGAAGGGCAGCCCCCACCTTGCTGTACTACAAAACACCTCATGCTGCAGAAAAAACCCATGTGGGGCACCATGGAGCAGCTGTGGAAAGCAGCACTGCTCCCATGGGGAGTTCCAGGACTATGGTGGGAGCCTGGAGATGACATGAAAGGCCTTCTAAAGAGGTTAGACAGACAAAATAATGAATGAGCTGCCTCTGGACTAGTGCCTGGGCAGATCTATGTGACAGTGACAATGTCCATGGATCCCACGATGTGTTTCCCACAACTCTGGCCACACACAGAAGTTTCAAGTGCTGACAGGTACCACAGCTGACAGTCCAGCCATGTGAGCTGCATCAGAGAAAAAGGGTTTCCAGAGTATTTGTGAGTTTAATGAGAAGCGAACACTCGTGATGAAAGCCACTCTACCCACTTACAAAAACTGGAGACATCAGGAAGAACAGGATTGCACCAGCCTCTAGCGATATCCAGGACCAGCTGTTCCAGAGGAAGATGCAAGAAATCATTCTGGACAGCTCAGGAATCACTTGCTTATCGCTAAATCTCTTCCTAAGCCCTTCAGATAGTGATTAAGCACAATGGTTCATACCCTATATATTAAATATTAATCCTCCCTAATGTAACTGCCGACGTTCTGGTTATCCGATTCGGATAACCGCACGCCCCATTCCCTCTCCACCCCAAACCACGTAAACATGATGTACAAAACCCAGCAGTATCCTGTGATCCAGACAGAGCCTCCTTGGGCTCCGAGCCTTGAAGCAAACCAGCTGATCCCACTAAAATCAGGGGGGAAAGAGTTAAGAGCAGGAGATGAATCAGCCACTGCTCTAAATGCGAACATTTCCTACCTCTCCGCTCAAGTGTCTCTTCCTGTCCGCAGCCTTCGGGGATGCTGACGGACCTGGTCGCGTTCAAATGACTTCCACTGTGAGAGGAAAGCCCGGGGATTTGTTTTATTTCCAGAGGAAAACGCGATTTGTGAATGAGCCCAGAGAGTGGCCACCAGGGATGATCGACCTCCTGCCCGTGTCACACCAGGAGCGGAGGACCAGGCAGCAGCTGGTGCCACTCCTGACCCTATGGAAGCACTACAGGCGCCCAGTTCCACGCAAAATATCCCACCCCACGCTCCCCAGTGTTCTGAGGCATCACACAGACCCTGACAGTGGCACAGCAGAGGTGACACAACCTCCGCCCTCCCCGCTGGATCGCGATCCACCACCCCGCTGGAAACACAGAGGGCTGGCGCAGAACAGATGTAGGCTGGCAGCAGGAGGAGACAGGGAGAGAGGGAATTCAAACTGCTCGTCCACGAGGATGTTGATGTTGGACATGGACCAGTATCATGGAGCAGTACAGAGATTGGGATATTTGTGAGGGATGTTTCAGGAAGGCAGGGCTGTGTCTTCTTAGTCTGGGAACAACACAGCAGCACCAGCACCAGTGCCCTGGAAATGGGAAATATCCATTGCAGCACCTCCCAGGATCCCCCACTGCTTTCACAGAATCCCAGAGTCATTTAGGTTGGAAAAGACTTCCAAGATCATCACCTCACAAGTCCAACCTGTGACCAATCCCCACCTTGTCACCAGAGCAGAGCACTGAGTGCTACGCTCAGTTGTTCCAGGGAGGATGACTCCACCACCTTCAGGCAACTGTAACCAACCAGTTGCTTTAACCAACTGTTTTAATAAAACTCAGACAAAGACCCTGGAGCTTCCCACAGGCACTCCCCCAGAAAGCTCTCCAACAGGGATGGAAAGAAACACGTGGAATGGGAAGGTGGCAGTGCCCACTTTCTGCCCAGCACAGACACCGAGTCTCTCTCTCCCAGCACCCCCAGGTCCTAGGGAAGCTATGGTCCCTGTTCCCCAAAAAGCATCCTGGCTCTTCACCCTAGCCACAGCAGAAGCCATCAGTGAGCCAGCAGTGCCATGACCATCCCTGTGATCCCATTCCTCATTCCAGAGCTCCACAGAGAGCCTGTTTCCCAATCTTTCTGGGAATAACACCATGAGTTTGCATCTGATGCTTGACAGAGAGAGACAAACCCTCCTTGCAAACCCGGCTGCAGCTCCCCCGAGCACATCCTTCTCCTCCCTGCCACTGGCCGCTGCAGCAACAGGAATTAAAATAAAAATGAAAAACTCCTGTTGGGGCCGCAGTTTTATTTCCTGCTGTTTCCAGAACTCCTTGTACAGGAGGAAAAAATCCTTGGATATTTCCAAGCATCCTGCATGCTCGCAGCAAGCTCCCCCCAGCCACGGGCAGGCACAGAAGGGATGACTAATTTTTTTTAGCGTAAGACGCTGCGGAGAGCGTCCTGTGAACAAGCTCAGTAAATTCCTGAGGCTCCCGGCAAGGACTCCACCACTCCTTGCGAAACTTCCCAGCTGGAACCTCACAGCCGAAAAGCCAGAAAACATCGTTTTTCTCTCCCTCGACAAACAGAGGTTGGGATTCCTTTCACGACAGTATTTGGATTTTTAATGTCAGTCCATATTTAGCAGGAGGGAAAAAAAGCCTCCCTTCCTTCCTGTCACATTTTCCACCCTCGATGACATCCAAGATCAGAAACAAGCAAGCGCTGGCCGAGCAGGGAGGATGCAGCTACTCCAGCGTGGGAGAGCCTGGAGAGGGGCAGCACGGACATTCCCATTTGGGATTCCCGTTTGGGATGCGCAGAGGCAGAGGCGAGGAGGGGACACACCCTTCGAGGAGCGGAAAGAGCCACTGAGAAGGGGACAGAGCCCTCGGACCACAGCAAGGAGGGTGTCCCTTCCAGTGCTCCAGCCTGGAGCATCTCCCGGAGGGATGGCACAGGGAGCAGCCAGGCCACAAGCCCCCAGGCTGGAATATCCGTCCCAAAAGAAGCCTTTGGTCACCGGCACGGCCTGGACCGGCCAAGGGGGGCGTGGTCAGACCGTGGGTCAGGAGGGTTCCTCACTGACCAGAAGCCCCAGTGTCCTGAGTGGGGGTGTCCAGGGAGCCCGGAGATCCTGCAGCAGGGAGGTGGTGGGTGCTGGCCGGAGACTGTGGCCATGGTGGCCCTGCCCTGAAGCCATTTTCTGGGTCTTAGAGGGCTGTCCCCAGCTTGGACCCCCGTGTCCAACCCCGTGGGTGCAGGGTGGGAGGAGGCCATGGGTTGCTGCACACCCACAGCTGGAGGTTCATAGAATCATGGAATGGTTCGGATTGGAAAGCACCTTAAAGACCATCTCGTTCCACCCCCTGCCATGGGCAGGGACACCTTCCACTACCCCACGTTGCTCAGAGCCTCATCCAACCTGGCATTAAACACTTCCAGCCACAGTTTCTCTGGGCAACCTGTGCCAGGGCCTCACCACCCTCACAGGGAAAAATTTCTTTCTAATGTCTAATCTAACCGTACTCTCTTTCAGTGTGAGGCCATTCCCCCTTATCCTGTCATGCCAGGCCCTTGTAAAAAGTCTCTCTCCATTTTTCTTGTGGGCTCCCTTCAAGTACTGAAAGATTCCCATTAGGTCTCCCCGGATCCTTCTCTTCTCCAGGCTGAACAATCCCAGTTCTCCCAGCCTTTCCTCACAGGAGTGGTGCTGCATCCCTCCGATCAACTTGGTGGCCTGCCTCCTCTGGACTCACTCCAATGGAGCAAATCCACGAGCCCCAGCCCCCGATCACTTTTAGAAATCATCACTATCATCAACAAATAAACCTACAAATATGCAAATACTAAACCCCAAGTTCAGTGTGGACAGGGTGGGGGTGGCCCAACTCCACGGACACGCGTGGGTCACGCCCCCCGCCCCTTCCATCACCCCCACGCCACCCTAACAACCCCGTGCCCATCCCCGGGTGTCACCTGCGACCCCCTCNGCCATCGCGCGGCTCCGGGCCGGGGGCGTGCCCGGGGCGTGGCCATGGGCGTGACCGAGGGGGCGTGGCCAGGCGGGCCCGCGGCGCGTGGCGGTGCTGCCCCCTGGTGGCGCGGAGGCGGCACTGCGCCCCCGCCCCCGATCTCGCTTCCCAAAATCCCGGAGAAGGAAATTAACTATAAACAAAAAAGTTTTGGTGGGATACTACACAAAAGCCCGAGAGAGACTCTCAGTAAGGAGCTGTAGTGACAGGACAAGGAGTAACTGTACAAGTTGAAAGAGGGGGAATTTATATTAGGATATTAGGAGGAAATTTTTTTCTGTGAGGATGGTCAGACACTGGAACAGGTCGCCCAGGGAAGTTTGTGGATGCCCCAACGCTGGCAGTTTTCAAAGCCAGGCTGGATAAGGCCTTGAGCAACCTGGTCTAGTGGGGGTTGTCCCTGCCCGTGGCAGGGCGGCTTGGGATGATCCTTAAAGTTCCTTCTGAGCCCTTAACATTCTATGATTCTATGATTGTATGATTGTATGATTCTGTGATTCCATGAACAAAAATTACTGAGTGCAACTGAGTGAGTGGCTTTTGTTTTTCATGAGGTAAGTTTTGATCATCACAAAGATCTCTTCTTAATTAGAAACAACCCAGAAACATGATCCTTTTTTATAATTTAGAGTGAGGAAAGCTGGCTTCAATTAATTATAATTACAGAATGGTTTGGGTTGGAAAGGACCTTAAAGACCGTCTCGTTCCACTCCCTGCCACGGGCAGGGACACCTTCCACTATCCCAGGCTGCTCTGAGCCCCATCACCTGTGGCCTTGGACACTTCCAGGGTTGGGGCAGCCACAGCTTCTCTGGGCAACCTGTACCAGTGCTCACATGAAAGAGCATATTCCTCATATCCAGGTGGAACTTTGATCAGTTTCTGCCTTTTGCCTCTTGTCCCATGGCTGGGCCAGATCCATCCTCTTGGCACACCCTCTTCAGATACTTTTACACATTCATGAGGTTCTTTCTCAGATGTCTCTTCTCAAGGCTGAACAAGTCCAGCTCCCAGAATCACACAACCACAGAATGCTGGGGTTCAAAGGGACCTCTGGAGATCATCTGGTCCAAGCCCCCTGTCAAGGCAGTGTCACCTGGAGCAGGTGACACAGGAACACGTCCAGGTGTGTTTGGAATATCTCCAGAGAGGGCGAATCCACAACCTCCCGGGGCAGCTGTTCCAGTGCTCACCCTCAACACAAAGAAGTTCTTCCTCACGTTGAGGTGGAACTTCTTGTGTCTTAGTTTATGGCCATTAGTGCTTTTCCTGTTGCTGGGCACCACTGGAAAGAGTCTGGCACCATCCTGTGACCCCCTCCTTGGAGATATTTATATGGATGGATGAGATCCCCTGTCACTCTTCTCTTCTCCAGACCAAACAGGCCCCGCTCCCGCAGTCTCTCCTCGCAGGGAGATGCTCCTGTCCCTTGACACCCGCTGGACGCGCTCCAGGATCTCCGTGTCCCCTTGTCCTGAGGAGCCCGGAACCGGACACTCCCCACAGACAATCAATACCTGTCAATCATCGTGACGGGCGTGCTCGACGGCCAATGAGCGGCGGGCGCGACACGAGGGGGTGGGGCCATAGCGGTGCCGGGCGCGCGGTGGCGGCGGGCGCAGGTGAGGGGCCCTGAGGGGCCGTGAGGGGAGCGGGTGGCGGGCACCGGGGTCGCAGCGGCCCCCGCGGCCGCCACAGGTCCGGCCGCGACTCCCGGCCGCTCTGCCTGGGGGATCTGCGAGCGGAGAACCTCCCGGAGCTCCCCCGGGGGCTGAAGGTCGTGCTGAGGGCGGGGGGGCCCTGCCGTGAGGACGCGCAGAGCCACGTCGCGGCCTGCGGGCCGCCATTCCCTGTGGGAAGGAGCCCTATGCCTTCCCCTTTGGTTTTTCCATTGTTTATGCGAGATTGCAGCCATGGCCCTTGTGCTTGTGTTGGCCCTGTCGCCTGTTGTGGGCCTGGCGCCTGTAGTAACCCTGCCTGCAGGCCGGCCCCCAACCCGCCGGCTGAATCCAGACAAGCAGGGTGGGAATAAATACGGGATGGGCCATGGTAGAAAGAAGCGAGGTTTATGGAAGTGAAGCTGAGCTTTGAACTTTAACCCAAACGTCTTCTTTGCGTGTTTTCCGCCTGGGATTTCCCCTGTCTCATCGCAGTGTCTGTGCTAGGGCACGGGTGCCTATGGAACAGCCCGCGCTTCTGGAGACAGCCTGAGCTTCAGCAGCAGCCTCTGCTCACCCTAAGTCTCTGTCTCTCTGCAGGTGCTGAGCCAGAATGGGTTTGGCTGAAGACAAAGTGTACGCTCACATTACAAGAAACCTCAAGAAGTTTGGGATTATCCGAGTGGCATCGCTGGCCGATTCCCTGACCTGCCTGGTTGATTTTGACAGAGTAATTTCCTATTTTGCTGAACTCTGCCAGGTTCCTTCCCCAATGGGAACATAGAGCTGTCTAACCTCTAAGCCAGACCCTCTCTTAGATGCTCTGTGTATTTTTCCTAGGATGAACTCCTTGCCCGGGAGGAGACACGGGGCAACCAGGCAGCTGTCTTGAGGTTATATCAGCACCTGAGGTGCCGGAAGGGCTGGGTGCAGGATCTCATCCAGGCACTGCACCACAACAACGCAGGGCACTTGGCTGACGAGCTGCAGGAAGTCTATGACACTTGGCAACCTCGACCTCGTATGTAGCCTCATCCTCTCTGGGTGTGCCCTGGGGGGCTGCTGGAGGTGGGGACATGAGGTTGTCTCTGTCCCTGCCTCGTTCTGCAGGGTGCTGGAGGTGTCTGTGACTGTCCCAGGGATGTTCTTCACTGTGGTGATGTGTTTGAGGATGACAGGTCCATGTTTGAAGGTGGTTGGTGGGCTGGGGTTGTCACCTGAGGGAAGATGGAAAGATGAATGAAGGAGTGCTGAGGGCTTGGCTGATGTGGGGACAGAGCAGGGACACACACAGGGCTGCCTCAGCATTCTTTGCTTCCTCAGTTTTTCCCACAATGATCCTTTGTCTCCTCCAGGTCCCTCAGGTCCCCCTGCTGTCTCCTCCGTTCCCAGTGATGCCCGTCCCCCTTCCTCCTCCGTCAGTGCCCAGCCGCCATCCTGGGGGCCAAATCCTGCCCCGGGTGCTCCGATGGCTGAGCAGCCACGCCAAGACCTGCCTGTTGGTGACCATCCACCTGTCCTGCCCCGTGCTGCCACCCCCAAGAGCACGGACTTGGAGGCCAGAGTCCCGGTGCAGGAATCGGTGAGCAGGGCATGTGTCGGATGGTGACACAAAGGTCCCTTTTGGACTTTTTGGTGAGGTGTGGGGAACCCGTGGTAGGTCCAGGTTTGTTCAGGGCCAACCCAAGCAGCGTCTCGCTGCTGATCTCTGCTGCATCTGGTACCTTACAGCTTATATTTGTCCCTGTAATTGCTCCCTCTCCTGTCTCCCTCCATGGAGGGAGTGCAGGGTCTGCTTTGCCAGTCCAGGCTTCTCTCCACAACCCCTGACCCTTGTGTGGGTGCCAAGGAGAGACCCCAGACCCCTTTCATAACCAGCCTTGCAGAGATCACTGCTCAGGGTTTGGAACACCCCTGTGGTTGCAGACGCCCTCATCCAGTGATTTAACACAGCTCATTTCCTTCCAGCTCCCCAAAAAACTCCCGGAGCAAGAGAGTCCCCGGCCAATTCCACCTGGGAACAAAGTCCACGGCGGAGTGAGCGGTGGGCACAGTGGAGAGGGGAATCCCTCGCACCCCGCCGGGGCCGTGCCGCTGTCAGTGGAGACCCCGGAGCAGGGCCGGGACTGGCTGAGCCGCCGGCCGGTGTGTGTGGACAACGGGTTTTTTGGGAACGCCAACCACCTGCACCGTGGCACGCCGGGCCTGGCCCTGGGCAGGTCTGTTCCATCGAGGGATGCAGGTGCCACTCACAGCCCCGAGCAGCCCAGGAATGAGCCCGAAGAGAACTCAGATGTCTCCACAGAGTCACCGCCACGGCTGCAGGGGGCCACTTGTGGTGTGGGGCAGCAGACCCCAAACTCAGTGCCAAAAAAGCAGCCTGTGCCAAGCTCTGGGCATGGTGAGCCCTCGGGCAGCTTCGTGGATGTGCGCAGACCCCTCCTCATACAGGAGCAGTTTGATGCGGAGAAGAAGCTGCAAGAGCCTCGAGGGAGTGGAGGTGGGTTTCCGTCCTGGCAGAACCAGGTAGGCATTAGGGAGCAGGACGTGCTGCTGAATGCCCCTCACTGCAGGAAAGAAATGAGGATTCTGGAGCGTGTCCAGGAAAGGGAATGGAGCTGGGAAGGCTCTAGAGCATGAGTTTGATGAGGAGCAGCTCAGGAAGCTGGGGGCTCAGCCTGGAGAAAAGGAGGCTCATGGGGAACCTTCTCGCTCTCTACAGCTCCTTGACAGGAGGGTGCAGCCAGGTGGGGTGGGGCTCTGCTCACAGGTAACAAGCAACAGGACAAGAGTAAAGTTGTGTCAGGGGAGATTTAGATTGGATGTTAGGGAAAATTTCTGTATGGAAGAGGTTGTCAAGCACTGGCACAGCTGTCCAGGGCAGTGGTGGTCACCATCCCTGGAGGGACTTAGAAGCTGTTTGGATGTGGCACTTGGGGACATGGGTTAGTGGTGGCCTTGGCAGTGCTGGGGGAATGGCTGGAATAGAATAGAACAGAACAGATTGTTTTATTTGGAAGGAACCTACAACGATCATTTTATCCAACTGCATTTTAATTCTTTTTTGTCAGTGCAGCAGCTTTGGATGTGAAACTTCTCCCCTTCCCTAGTTTGCAAAGATGTTTGTGTCCTGCATCTGGGGAAATTTTAGCATCTCCTACATCCCTTGCCCGTGGGCTTCTTAGAATCAGGATGAAGCCCTGCCCTCCACTCCAGGGTCTCTGGGAGGAGAGACACCCATCCCTCCCAGCCTTTTTCTCCCCACCATGTGGGGTCAGCCCCTCCTGGCTGGGAGGACATGGAGTTCCAGGAGCTTTAAAAGCCTCTGTTTCCCTTGGTGCTCCCCAGCCCTGCAGCCCACCCTGCATGAGTTACCTGAAGCTGCAGGGAAGGCTCAGGTGCCACAGCAGAGCCAGAGCCAGGGCACTGGGTCCTGCTCACTGTGCCACCCCCTCAGCTTGGGGACTGTCCTGTCACAGCATCCTTGAGGAAGAGCAAATCTCACCTTTTAGGCTTCTTGATTAACACAATGTGCTTTGTTTTCTCGCTGATAGGTGCTTCGATGGAAACAACTACCCGGGTTGCTACCCCTGTGCCCAGAGACACTTTCCCATCCTGTGACACCTCTGTGAAGTCTCTTACGCAAGAGAAGAAACTGCCCCTTGGGAATGCAGCCAGCAGCACCCCCTCTGTGCCAACGAAGGAGAAAGTAGGTGACCTTTCCTCTTGCCACTTGGCATTCATTCGTGTCCTTGGGAACTCCCCCTGCTTGGGAGATTTTCTGTTGCAGTGTCACATTGTGAGCTGGTGATGAGTTTGTTCAGGGATGTTTCTTCCCCCACTGTGTTCATTTTACCGTCCACATGCTGTATTGTGGAGCATGGGAGAAGGGAGCCAAACTCCGTTGGGCTTTGACTCTTTATTTCCTCTTCTTGACTTGCCCGGCTTTCCTTCCTTCCTGCCTGCCTCCCTCCCTCCTTCCCTCCTTCACCTCCCTGTTACCTGTGACCCAGCCTTGTTAGTGGCAGATATGGGGACTGAGTGTTGAAGTGAGTATGTGTGGGACCTGTGTGCCCAAGACCAGGCCAGTGGATCCTTCCCTTGGCACCCATCCCCTCTCCTTGTCTCCCAAAGGTGCTCCCAGCCTCGGCAAACCCAGTCCTGGGCACAGCTGTGGTAGGAGGCTCTGAAGGCATGGCTGGGAGACCGGCTTCCCGGGTGAGCTCTGCCACGAGCATCTGGGCACCTCGCAGTGATGAGGAGAGGGATGAGGAGCTCAGCAAGCCGGGTGTCCTCGTGTCTGTGCCTTGTGGCAGCCCAGAGGTGGCCGACAGATGCCCGAGCTCTCAGGAGCCCAGCAACCCCTGTTCCACCCCCTCTGGTAGCCTTGGCCTCAGCAGCGACCCAATCCTGGTGAGCAGGGATAGCCTGAGCGATCCAGGGGGAGCGTTCCCCGGAGTCTCCTCGGTTCCTGCAGACCCCAGGGAAAAGGAGGCATCTGGAGCAAGCAGAGACTCCTGTCCTGCTCCGAGCTGGGACAGCACCTCCCTGGGCACCCATGAGGTCTGTGTGGATCACCACCCCAGCACCCAGCTTGGAGCCGGCAACGACGGAGTCAGTCCCCTTGGAAGCTCCGTCAATTTCAACTCTGGCAGTGGCCGTGATGCTGCCGCCAGCTCACCTCAGGCCAGAGTCCCAAAGGGGGAGAGCAATGGCCTGTCCCTGCTGTACATCCTTCCAGCTGTTGGCATAATTTCCGCTGTGGCATTCGCAGTGTACACTCGGCTGCGGAAATAGTGGATGCAATGCCACGACCGTGATGCAGCCAGGGGAATTCCTCTGGCAACAGGATTTTGGCCAACGCATTTGAAGCCTGAAGAGTAGTAGGGGGGCAGTAGGGGCGTTGTTAAATCTTTTTCTGGAAGGTTCTGCTGGAAGAGGCCTTGGTACATGATGCTGTTGGGTTTGGGTCTCTTCCCTCCCATTTCCCAAGCATCTTCTTGGCTGTAGCCTTCTCTTTTTACACACATGGAGGAGAGGATCTCGCTCCAAAGTGATCCATTGAGTCAAAAAAGAAAGCCCTCATGGTGATTCTCCATGTCTTCCTTGTTTGGTCCCAGGAGGCCTCAGGGAAACGTATACTGGTGATCCAAAGGGTGACCTCCAGGTCCCTTTGTGCAGTGCAGCCAGGAGAGTTTGTGCGGATATCCTGTAACAGCAGAGCTGATTTTCTTGGCTCTGCTCATCTTGGCTTGAAAATGTGCCCAAGGGTGCGTGCAGCAGCCTCCACCAGACATCTCATGTTCGGTTTGTCTTACTTGGTGTCTCTGGCTCTGCTGCTCCTCCTGGGATCGCTTCATGTAGCACTGACCCTGGGGATAAACATGAGGGTCAGGAAAGAGCTGCATCTAACCAGTGTTCTCAAGGATCAGCCTCATTTCACCCCCTCCAGGCAGGAAAAAGGGTTTCTGGTTTAAGAGGAATGTTTCAGGCAATGCCAGCATTAAGCAGACTTGGTCCCACAAAGGGTTGTTGGGTGTCTTTGATTTTCAGGCTGGATTTTTGGAGCTTGGTTGGAAGGGTAGACAGAGTTGCCCTTCCTGATATCTGTTCCTATAGGATAGGGGTATAGGAACCTTCTGCCCAGGCTGGGACACAAACACGATCAACTGCACACTGCAGGGAGGCCATACCAGAGTCTGAGATGCTCTGGGCTCTGGGAATGCCTTGTAGCACCTTCCAGTGTCTAAAGGGCTTGGAACAAACTGGTCTAGGGGAAGGTGTCCCTGCCAATGGCAGAGGAGTGGGATGAGATGGTCTTTAATGGCAGTTCCAACCCAAACTGTTCTGTGATTCTAAAATACAGTAAAGCAGTGAAGATGCAACAGCCTGGATTAGTTACGTTGCTCCAGGTTGCTCCAAGCCCCATCCAACCTAGCCTTGAACACTTCCAGGGATGGGGCAGCCACAGCTTCTCTGGACAACCTGTGTCAGTGTCTCACTGCCCTCGCAGGGAAGAATTTCTTCCCAGTATCTCATCTAACCCTGCCCTCTGACAGTGGGAAGCCGTTCCCCTTTGTGCTGTTGTTCCAGGCCCTTGTCCAAAGTCCCTCTCCAGAGCCCCTTTAGGAAGGGGCTCTAAAGTCTCCCTGGAGCCTTCTCTTCTCCAGGCTGAATGCTCCCAGTTCTCCCTGCCTGGCTCCAGAGCAGAGGGGCTCCAGCCCCCAGAGTTTCTCCGTGGCCTCGTCTGGACTCTCTCCAGCAGCTCCACGTCCTCATTATGTTGGGGCTGCAGATCTGGACACAGCACTGCAGGTGGGTCTCACCTGAGCAGAGCAGAGGAGCAGAATCACTTCCCTCATCCCGCTGTGTCCAGTAACTTACTCATCCTGAATTCCTGCTGTCAGCACAGCTTCCGAAAATCTGCTCTTCCTGCTGGCAGGGAGCAGGAGAGAGCTCAGCCCCCTGGGGCCCGGCTGCAAAGCGCAGCCATCATGCCCAGAGCTTGGCCTGCGGTGGGAAGGGTCCATCAGCCCTGAATGGCTGCTCCTCCTTCCTAATGCTTTCTTTCTGCCCCAAAATCCAAGAAGTGCCTCCATAAAACTAAGGACAACCAATATATGCAAGAGGGAGGTGTTGATTTTGGTGTGTCAGGGCTGGTTTCTAGAAGAGCTCGAGGTGTTCATTCCTTACTCAGCACCCAGTGCTGAAGGAGGAAGGGACAGTCCTTTAAACACACTCGGTCCCCTCTGCCAGGAGAGGGAATGTGGGGGCTGCTCTTCCCATTAAAGATAAAATGGTTATCATTCCCTAACAAGAGGGACAAGAAGGCACTTGCCTTCTCCACACTTTCTGTAATTCAGGGGAGATCCATGAGATCCCAAACCAGCTGCATCCATACCAAGGCCTTCTTCTCTGATGCTTTACTTGCCTGTGAAATTCTTCCTATGTTTTTCCATACATTTAAGCAACAGCTTGTACGCTTTGCCTTTTCATGTCAGATTTGTCTTGTGAAACAGCTGGTTTGTCACCACCTCAGAATGGGGAAAGCACATGTTCAGATTGCTGCTGTGAAGTGCTGGGATTTTCACAGTTATGTAGCACTTTAAAGCCTCATTGGCAGGAGATGGTGCAGGAGGGAGCTGTGTCCCTGCACATCTTTTACTAACAGGCTAAAAAACCTTTTGCTAACTATAATAAATTGGTTTGATGCTTCACACTTGACTTCTTGTGATTTGTGGGATGAAGAGCAGGAGTTTGATGATGTTGTGGCTGGAGGGAACGGTCAGAGGGCTCTCTCTGACACAGAGAGACTGAGGCCATCGGTGCCAGGAAGAGGTGACAGGGCTCAGGAACAGCTTCCAGACCTCCTTTTTGAGCAAGCACAGGTCCTGGTCCAGGGGATGCCCACCATGTCTTCCTGTTGGTGGTAGGATGCCCAGGATGAAATCAGGGAATGTGGTTCCTGAGGCAGCAAAGAGCTGAGCTGTGCAAGTCCGGATGTTGTTGTCACCAAAGAGGAACTGGACAAGTTCTGGGAGGAGAAATGCACCAAGCTGCTAAGTTGCAAGCTTGAATGGTGTTCGGGAGAAACAGCCACAGGGAGCTGTGGCTGGAAGGGAAGGACCCTCAGGACTGGATGTAACCAGATGGACACAAGGCACAGATGAGTGCTGAGCTTGGTACCCACCAAGGCCAGGATGCTGCTTCATTCATTATCCAGAGTCTCCCAGTTTCTCAGGTTGAATTCTATCCCAGCATCCTGCACAGAAAATGAGCACATTTTCCATGCTGGGCCACCTTAGCCACACTGGGTTCAGCTCTGGAGGTGGCTGCTCCCCAGGTTTGTCTTCTTGTCCCCTGAACAGCTCTGACCTGCAGAACAGAGGCACCAACATCCCTAAACCACTGCTCACCCCCTGTGTGCCTTTTGGGGATAAACAGGAAGCTTTTGGGCGGGAACAGCCCTTTCCTATGCCCTCTCCATGCTCCCAAGGGCTCTGCTGTGTCCCAAGAGCTGACACCCCATGAGCTCCCCTTGCTTTCTGCTCTCCCAGCTCCAGCTCTTACAGCCCAGGTGTGGTAAGCACATTCAGCAGGGGCTGAAAATACTCAGAGCTTCGGGCAGCAGAGCTCAGCGAGTTCCTTTTTTACCCAAATGAAGGCAATGCTGCTCTGAAGGAGGTTATTTGTGTTCAGAGAGCTCATCCTTTATCTACTGTCACTGCCAACCCCATTTATCCACTTCCTCCACTCACCCAACAGGATATTAAAATACACCAACTAAATTTGACCAAACCTTTTGTTCTGTTTTCACCCTGACGACCAGAATTCAGCAAATTCTCACGGAAATTATCACACCTTTGTGGAATGTTGGTCACTGATCCCTCCAGTATCGAATTAATGCCTGAGGATTTCAGTGAGCTGGGATTACCCCGGGGCAGGTGAGGAGCACCCTGGGTCACTGGGCTGCAGTTCCACGCTTGGTGTGCTCTGCCAGACAACCATTAACATTCCACACGGGAATTGCGTTACAGTGGGAGCTGTTACGGCATCCTGTAGTCTGGGAATCTGTGTTTTCCTTTTCAATTTTCATCCTGTTGGTTGTTGCTTACACCCTCTTCACGGCTGCCTCAATTTTTCTGCCATCTGGGTGTTTCCTGCTGCAGTTGATAAACGTGGGATCGGGGTTTAAAGAACAGGATGTATCCACACTAGAATTATGTTGGGGTATAAAGGAGAGCTGAGGATTTTAAGATCTTAGGAAGAAATTCTTCCCTGTGAGAGTGGTGACACCCTAGCACAGGGTGCCCAGAGAAGCTGTGGCTGCCCCTGGATCCCTGGAAGTGTCCAAGGCCAGGCTGGACGGGGCTTGGAGCAACCTGGGCTGGTGGAAGATGTCCCTGCCCATGGCAGGGGGTGGAACGAGATGGTCTTTAAGGTCCCTTCCAGGCCATGGGGTTCAGGCCCGCCATGGTGGGTGGCAGACTCGCCCCATGTTCATATGCATCGTCATCTGCATATGCAAACCATATTCAAATCAGCCCCTCCGCCCGGCCCAGCCCAGCCGGGCCTACTGCGGTTCTTCCTTTAGGCCCCTGTGTTGCCATAGTTACCCGAGCTGTCAATCACCGCGCCGTCTCCCGCCCCGCCCGGACAGCTCTCGCGCTCATTGGGCAACTGCAGTGTCAATCTCGCTCCAGGGGAAGGCCATAGGCCAGAGCTGTCGCATATCGACCCGCCTTACCCGGGCGCACGCTTCCGATTGGGCAGCCGCGCTTGTCGGTCTACGCGGCCCAGAGCAGGAGGCGGGCCCGGCGCCCCGCTGCCGCGCAATGCCCGCCTCCCATTGGCGGATCCTCCTGTCGCTTTGCGCCGCGGGGGGCGCGGATTGGCGGCCGCCTCACGGGGTGTCCCGCCCCGCGGGGCCGTGCGGCGCAGGCGCGCCGGGGGCGGTGGATGCGGCGGTGGCGGCT
>VXAZ01002646.1:316897-335833 GCA_013399875.1 Gymnorhina tibicen | reverse complement strand
GACAGCGCGGGGGGGGCGGTGAGATGGGCACGGCACGGGCAGTGTGGGGACAGCACGGCGGGGACACGGTGGGGTGAGAACTTGTACAGCGTGGCCAGTCTGGGGACAACACAGTGGGGTGATGGCATGGGCACTGCATGGCCAGTCTGGAACACGGTGGGGACACAGCGGAGTGGTGACTTGTCCAGCATGGCCGGTCTGGGGACAGCACCGAGGAACACGGTGGGGTGATGATTTGTCCAGCATGGCCAACTTGGGAACAGCTCTGTGGGGTGATGGCATGGGCACAGCATGGCTGGTTTGGGGACAGCAAGGTGGGGACACGGTGGGACAATGACATTGGCTCAGCAGGGTGGGCTGAAGGATGGGACAAGCTGCGTTCCGGGAGCTCTTGGAGGTTTAGGGTGATGTGACACCTACCTGGTGGGGCAGGACATGGGATGGGGCTGTGGCGGATGCTGAGGTTCCTAAATTGGGGACCTTGGATGGGAAGGAAGGAAAGGCAGCCTGGTAACAGAGGATGAGAAAAAGGGCACAGCAGGCCAGATGGAGGGACCAGGGTTTGAGGTTGTGGGGCTGGACTGATAACGGTGAAAGCAAAGCAATGGAGAGCAAAGGGAATAGTTTAAATTTCGGGAAGGAAGAACCCCATAGGTTTGGCAGGAGTTGGACACAGATTAAACCAGGCTTTCTAAGGAAAAAAACCCATCCCTGTAACCACGTTTGTAAATGTCCTACTGGAAACAGCAAAATGGATGGCAGCCTTCATTTTGGGAGCAGCAGGAGCTGCCGTGCAGGTGCTGTGGCTGCCACTGACTTCAGCCATGTTTGAGGAGGAACTGAGCGATTATTCCTTGACTTCTGCTGGAGTCCTTCCTCCTGGAAGGAAATTGCCGTACCCTGAAAATGAAACAGCCTTGGTGTCATTCCTTGGTAACTGCACTGCTGTTAAAAAGATGTGAGCAAGGAATCTGGGCTGAAAAAGGGATCAGGATTCTGCTGCATCTCGGCTGTGACTGTCGGTGCCGAGACGTTGTTGTTACTGTATTCATGGGAAGTTTTAAGAGTGTTCCTGCTCTTTTTTTGGTTGCTGGTGAAAAAAGCAGCTTCTCTTTTGCCCTTAGCGTGAAAAATAGGAACAGGGATCCGTGGGGCTCTTAATTAGAGACCTGTTAGTTAAAAGGCTGCAGGGACATGAAGGAGATCTCTGGTATGAGAATGAGGGAGGACTCAAAGCTCTGTGTTAGGTGATGATTCTCCTCTGCCTTGCTCAGGGCAGTTTCTGTGTCTTCTCTGGAAAATGTGGTTTAAAGTTGCGTACTGAGAGTGGCATGGGATACTTTAAAGAAAACAGGTGTTCTGGCAGCTTCCAAGAAAGGTTTTGGATCCAGTTTGGAAGGTCAGCGTGGTGTGATTCGGGATTACAATGTAGCCTGACTTTCCTAAATGATTCTTGTGGTAATTGGAAGAGAAGTGCGCTGGAGCAAGTGCATCCCTTAGCAGGGACAATGCCTGGTGTCACAGTAAATCAGTTTTGGAGTTAAAAACGCTCCATCCCACCTTAAGGAAGACTCAAGCCGAAATAAAAGGAAAGCACTTAATGGGCGTGGGATCAAAAACGTCCTACTTGAGCTCCCACTTGTCTGGTGCTGGCATGTGGCAGACGAGCTGGGTGACCTTGAGGCTTGTCTTGCCTGGCTGTGCTGGCAGATGCCCTGGCAGATGAGCCCCGCTTCCCCAGGAATGAAAGGATTTCAGCAGGCTCGTGATCCTCCTTCTTCCTCCTCCCTCTGTAATGTAATGTACAGTCAGGGCTGTTTCACTGCGGAGGTCAGGGAAGAGGACTGGGTTTGGGATACTTCTGAAATAAACAGTGCACCCAACATCCCAGCTGTGTGCCTTTGTGCACCTCGGGCTTTTAAATTCCCTGGAAATTTAAATTTCCTGTTTAAAAGTCATGGGGTTGTGGTGCTTGGGGACATGGATTAGGGGTGAAGATGACAATGCTGTGTTAACAGTTGGAGTTGATCTTGGAGCTCTTTTCCAACCTGAATAATTCTGTGAAATGTTACCTGGTGCACTTGAGGAGCTTTACTGAAGACACTGGGATTTTCCGTGTGCCCCTGGCAGAAGGGGGAGAAGTCAAGGACGCTGTTGCTCTCAGAAGGGACTGAGAAGTGTCCATGAAAACACAAAGTGGAGATTTGTTGGAGTGTTATGTTGGGAAAGGGAGCCTGACAGGGTTATTAGTGCAGGCAGACACGTCATACATAAAAACTTTATCAGCTCCAGGGATAACAGAGGAAAATTCCCTTCTGGTACTGAATTATCAGTGCCATTATTGAAATCCATACTTAAAAAATTGGACTGGAAAGATGCCAGATGAGTAAAGAGGATATTGCCATCATGGTCCATAAGGGAACTGTGGCTGTGGGCAGGGCGAAGTGCCAGGCAGAAACCTGATGATGAACAGGTCATAACAAGCAGGGGAATGTTTTTTTAATGAATCTCTTTTATAAGAGAAAGAGATCAGCATTTCAGTTCATCAGCTTTCTCCCTTTTCCCCTTTCTCCACTCTCTCCTGCTCCTCCTGAAGTCCTGGGATACTCAACAGAGATGAGTTTAGGTTATTCCCCTGGTTAGCAAAATGTGCTTCTCCCTTCTGTAGCTTGTTTGTTTGTTCCCTGAGAAAAAAAATATTCTTTCTTTTCAACTGATTCCTTTTTTAAAAGTTTTAGTACCTTCTATCAGAATCATGCAAAGACAATGGGCACATGACTTTAAATTTTCTGTACAGAAAGCATCCAAGAAAATGTAAAAATAAAATGCTGTTTTGTCACCTCTTTGGTAGTACAAAATTTAGGCTTTGATGTTTAAATATCTTTTTCTGTTTTGGAATGGTATATGAAATACGAATTCCTATCAGAGCCTGTTTTAAGGGATGGGAGGAGATGTAGACTTAATGTCACTTTATATTAAATGTTAACGAATTGTATTTTTTCTCAGCTGTAAAATTTCCAGCATGGTATAACACTATTAAAATATAATATTGAATATTTCAGAGTAAGCCTAGAGGTGCTGTCACACACTGAACTAAATCATCAGACTAATCTTTTTAGCTCCTGATATAATTGGCTCAGAAGTTACGGATCACTCTGAAATACAACTCGAGCTGCTTGTTTTGTGATGAAAATCCACCATGGAGATCTTTAATTATATCACCTCTTTCATCTTGACAGTTCTGCAGCTTCCAGAATAAGTCTGTTGAGGGCTTTTTTATTTACACAGTGTCCAATTTTATGAAGTAATTTACATACCAGATAAAGGCAATTTCTTTTTATTGCCCCAAAGATCTTACAGTCTGACTGCAGAAGGGATTTGAAGGGAGGGTAGCAGCTCTTGCTGTGGGCACACAAAGCATCCTTGAGCTTTTCTGGGATTATTTAGTCGGAGCTGTGAGCCCTTAACTTTGTTTGCAGACCAAAAGACCAGTTTGTTGCTGCATATCCTTAGATCTGCCCCTGAGAAGAAGGTTTGTTTTTAAGACAAAGAGCTGTTCTTGTGAAAATATATAGAGAGAGCTGCTTTTAAAATTACCTGTGCTCAAGGAAAGCAGGAGTTTGTCAGGCCAGTGGTTTGGGTTGGGAGGGACCTTCAAGACCATCTCATTCCATGCCCTGCCATGGGCAGGGACACCTTCCCTTAGTACAGGGTGCTCCAACCTGGCCTTGGACACTTCCAGGGATGGGGCAGCCACAGATTCTCTGCTCAGCTCACTGAGAGTGGGATTCATGGCTCTCATCCTCTAACAAAGCAACAGAGTTCCTTTAAGGAAACATTGCAGGAGGTTTGGAGCTGAGAGCAGAGGATTTCCTGCCTTTTTTGGAAATGCCCAAACACCTAAGGAACAACTAAACACTTCCCAGAAGGTGCTGGGCAGGAGGAGAGCCCAGAGGTCCCTACAGTGATGTGCTTCCCATGCCAGCCTTGGGATTTGCCATCCTTCCCGTTGTTCTCCAGCTGGTGAGCGCTTGGAATGGGAGCTCTTGGAAAGGAGACGTGTGAGGCTCTTCCCAGCACAGACAACTCCAAGTAGCAGCAGGGAGGAGGTGATGAGAGGCAGTGTTTGCATTTCCTGCCCTGGCCCTTGGTGCTGGTGTCTGGTTATTCTAGCAGAACCTTCTAACTGAGCAAAATCAGCCTCGGGGGTGCCCTGAGGCTCCTGGATGCCAGCAGTTCTCCTGCTGCTCCTTGAGATCTGCGGCAGCTCTCTTGGAAAAATTGCTTCGGAGGCTTACACGGGAGAGATCTCTGGATGGCTTTCATCCGCTGGGAAAAAAAATAAATCAGTGTTTCAGGAGAAATCTTGGTGGCAGATGGTGATGGCATTGATCCAGGAGAGCTTCCTCCTCCCTCCCTTGGATTTTTCTAGTTCTCAGATGTGGAAGAGCTGTCACTGCCCTGCATGTTCCTGTTGGATGACTTCCTGTAAGTGTAGGAAAGAATCCCCAGTTCTTCATGTCCTTGGAATAATTTCCTCCTCTTGTTTGTGTGCCATTCCCCTTAGCCTACAAAAAAGGATTTATAGGGAAGTTTTGTCCCTGTAATGGATTGAATTCTCCAACAGGTGTTACTGCATAGGGAATCCTTCGCAGCCTGGGAGAGAAGTACTTAATTCTGAGCTCACATGCGTCTTCCTTGGATTCTTAACCTGTGGCTGGGTTGTAGATAATGAGAGATCCATAATTAACAATGATTTGGGCTAAGTTAATTACCTTAATAGGCTGTCTTTTCGAATTTATCCCTGGTGACTTTCAGGGAAGGTACAGCCGAGCTGCTGGCAGATGGAGAACACCAGCTGCTCCGTGTGGAGCCTTTCCAGCTGGTGCCGCAGGGATGTGTGAGCCACCTCTGGTCGGAAGTTGTATCCCAGCTCAGGGGGTTGGATTTTCTTTTTAGGGCCAGTGCTGAGTGGAGATAGTGACCTCTGAGCCCAGCCTGGCTGCAGTTACTCCCAGCTCTGCTGGCATCATTCCTGTTTCCCTGTTCCTGGTGAGACAGATAGTGGATAACTGTTGTGGTTTAACTCCAGGCTTGATGTTCTGCCCAAATAAAAACTAAATTTATGTATAATAAAAAATGAAAGGTCTTGATGGTACTGGGTATGGGGTGAAGTTTCCAAGGAGCTGCTCTCTTTTTTTGGGACGAGGAAAGCTGCCTAAACTGATGGACCCAGGTGGTGTTTGCCCTAAAACCTGGAAGGTTTGTGTCGCTGAGTGTAGGAGTTTGGTGTGTGAACGTCACAACCAACTTTAAAACAAATCTGTTGCTTTACTGAAGCCGTGCATGTGCCACCAGCTGAGTGCTGGGAAGCAGGAGACTGTTAGCTCGTGATGGAGCAGCCCCTGTGGCATTTTCAGGCATTTGGCTTCAGAGCACCATGTTTTTGGGTGTTTGTCTTTGCTGCTGCTCATCGGTGAGGCCATCTCTTGAGTCCCCAGCCTCTGCTCTTTCCCCATTTTTACCCCTGTGTAGCCTGGCAGAGGGAGTTTGGGGGAAGATTGTTGTTTAAATACAATGGTGGGGATGCTTTAAAAAAAAAGTCTAATGCAGAAATCAAATTGCATATTCTGTCAGGAACAAATGTATTCTAGGAATCATGGAATGGTTGGTGTTGGAAGAGACCTTAAAGACGATCTTGTTCCAACCCCCTGGTGTGGACAGGGACACCTTCCACCATCCCAGGTTGCTCCATGCCCCAATCCGACCTGGCTTTGGACACTTCCAGGGATCCAGGGGCAGCCACAGCTTCTCTGGGCAGCCTGTGCTGGGGCCTCACCATCCTCACAGGGAAGAATTACTTCCCAATACGTAATCTAAATCTCTCTGTTTAGTTTAAAATCTTTCCCCTTTGTCTCACCACTATGTAGAAGTGGCCTGTGTAAAAGTCCTTGGATTGCTCCTGCTCCCTCCCTCTGCTGGGCTGCCATTCAGATTCTTTTCCCTTTCATTCATGAAAAGTTATTTTTGTGTCCGTTCCTGTTTGAAGTAAATGCCTCCGAAATGGAGAGTGATTGGGGTTTGGATGTGTCTCCGAAAATAGAGCTTGCATCTTCTTTCAAGATTTCCTTTGGTGATGGTTGGGGGTGGCCTCTATGGAAATACATAAAAATAACTTGGTGGATTAAAAATACTTTGGGGAGCTGCCGGTTCCAGCAGCTCCTGGGAGCTGGAAAGCTCTGGAATGGCCTGTACAGCCACCAGATAAATCTGCCTGGGAGAGAATGTGTCCTCCAACCTGTCAGGCTCTGCCTGTGCTAAGATTGTTCCCTGAAGAGCCTGACACAAGGGATTCCTGCTCCAAAGGGAGAGGAGTGAGGGCTTCTCCATGTTCCACCTTTATCCGTTTGCAGATAAGGAATTTGACTAAACCCCATTTTCCGGAGGAACGTTGGTAACATCTATGCTGGAGTGTGTCCAGGGCAGGGAATGGAGCTGGGGAAGGGTCTGGAGCAGCTGAGGGAGCTGGGAAAGGGGCTCAGCCTGGAGAAAAGGAGCCTCAGGAGGGACCTTGTGGCTCTGCACAACTCCCTGACAGGAGGGGGCAGCCAGGGAACAGGGACAGGAGGAGAGGGAACGGCCTCAAGTTGTGCTAGGGGAGGTTTAGGTTGGATATTAGGGAAAGTTTCTTCCCCAAAAGAGTGGTCAAGCATTGGAACAGGCTGCCCAGGGCAGTGCTGGAGTCCCCTTCCCTGGAAGGATTTAAAAGTCATGTGGATGTGGCACCTGGGGACATGGGTCAGTGGTGGCCTTGGCAGTGCTGCGTTAATAGTTGGGATTGTGGAGGTCTTTTCCAACCTTTATTATTCAGGTTTATTTTTGAAAAGTTCCTTTTTTTTCCTTCTGGAAGCTACCATAAGGGTTGAATCCTTCTCCCATAAGCCCTAACATGTGGCTACATTTTTCCCTTTGCTCTGGAGCCTGTGCGTCTCGTTAGTTCCAGCCTCTCCTTTAGCTCATTAGTAGTGATATTAATCTGTTCAGTTCCCAGCTCTAATCGCAGATTCCATCAGATCAGGGGTTTCTCTTGGTCTTTTCCAAGAAGCTCATTATCTAACACAGCTGTAAATGTTGCTGGGCCTGACACTGATGCTTATTTTATACCATGGGGGAATTTGACTAATAAAATAATCCAATTAGACATTTGTTTTTGTCTCCCTGCGGCATCCTAGATTACTTGTCTATCTCAGCTCTGTGTTGTAATTAGGGAACGTTTGTACATCCCTTTGATGTAAAAACGCTGGTGTTATCCGTGGCTCTGGCTCTGGTTCAGAACTTGGGAGAAGGAATAGCTGGGGATTAAACCTGCAGCAGGATCTGGCAGGGGTGTGGAAGCTGTCAGACCTGTGGGGAGCGATGTCAGTGTTTGAGCGTTGTACAGCAAATATTCGGAGCTCTTGAACATGAGGGATCTCTAAATAGGAGCTGTCTCTTGTCAAAGACAGACCAGGTTGCCAACATTCCTGAAAATGGAGAGACCACATGGGTGCTTGGAGAGCTGCATTAATTAATTCAATGAAAACTGTTTTCATAGAATCACAGGATGGTTTGGGTGGGAAGGGACCTTAAAGACCATCCGACCCCCTGCCATGGGTAGGGACACCTTCCACTAGAAAGGTGCTCATGCTATGGCTGTGCCATACCCTGTCTCATTTTCTCTTTGTCTCCTCTCTCCAGTCTTTCCCTGGTTTGGCTTGGACATCGGAGGGACCTTGGTCAAACTGGTTTATTTTGAACCCAAGGACATCACGGCCGAAGAGGAAGAGGAAGAAGTGGAAAACCTCAAAAGCATCCGCAAATACCTGACATCAAACGTAGCCTATGGCTCCACAGGCATTCGGGATGTGCACCTTGAGCTCAAGGACCTTACCCTGTGTGGACGTAAAGGCAATCTGCACTTTATACGCTTTCCTACTCATGACATGCCTGCTTTTATCCAAATGGGAAGCGAAAAGCACTTCTCGAGCCTCCATACTACCTTATGTGCCACGGGAGGTGGAGCGTACAAATTTGAGCAGGACTTTCGCACAGTAGGCATTTTTGGCTTCTATACCATTAGGATCTGGTAGTGACGTTTCTTTGAAAGCTTAAAACTTGAAAACTTTCTCTGCGCACTCTAAAGCTTCTCTAAATCTTTATTTTGACGCTGTCCCTAATTCCAGTTAAACTTGGCACGTGGAGTCAAGTTGGCATCTCCAAATTAAAACACTTTCTGTCCTGAATGTAACTCTAAAATTACTCACTAGTGATCTTTCTTACAAATCTTCCTCTCTCTGCTTTTAATTTTTAATCTCTGCTTGTGCTCATCTCAGTCTTGTGGGGTTGGTTTTTTTCCTCATAGCTGTCTTTCTCCTGCTTTATTTTCTTCCTTTGCTCACCTGGTTTCTTTTCTAACACCTGTGTGAATGAGCTGGTTGAGGTTCAGGCAGATTTGGTGGTAAATGTAACTGTCAGGAAGTTCATAGCTGGGATTTGACATCATCATTTGACTTCATTCTAAGTGGGATCCTTGTTCATGGTGAAAAACGTGATAAATATTTTAGTCAGGGCTTGGAAAAATGCAAATTAGAAGGCTTTTATAGAGTCATTAAGGGTGAAGAGCCCTCTAAGATCATCAAATCCATCTATTTCCCCAGCACTGCCAAAGCCACCTGTGTCCCCAAGTGTCACATCCACAGGGCTTTTAAATCCCTCCAGGGATGGGGACCCCACCACTATTCTGGGCAACACGACCCTTTCTGTTGTTTTTCCTGATATCTGATTTTGTGTGGTCAAGGCAGTGACTTGAGAGGAACATGATCTAGTAACTTCCTCACCTGTTTTTGATGTTCTTTTGGATGGGTTTTGTGGGCTATCTTGGTGAAACAATTTAAGTCCGTCCTCATTTTTCTGGGCTTTTCATGCCAGTGCCTCAGCGTCAGGGCCTAACATATGGGAGTTGCTGGAATTCTCTCTGTGTCCATCTGTGGATCCAGATGGTTTTGTTCCACACCTGAGGGCTGGGGTACTTAGGAGTCCCTGTGCTCTCCTGTGATCCGTTCTCCTTCAGCCTCTGCAGGGAGCATGGTCATAGCTGGATTGAGCTGGCAGTGAATGCATTTTTCCAGCCCTGAGCATAAACCCTTCAAATCCCTGGCTACTTCTTCAATATTCCTCTTTTTTCCTTCCCACCAGATGGGTGACCTCGAGCTTTGTAAGCTCGATGAGCTGGATTGCCTTGTGAGAGGAGTGCTGTACATCGATTCCGTGGGGTTCAACGGGCACTCGGAGTGTTACTATTTTGAGAACCCGACGGATGCTGAGAGGTGCCAGAAGCTCCCCTTCAACCTGGAGAATCCCTATCCTCTCCTGCTGGTGAACATTGGCTCAGGGGTCAGCATTTTGGCTGTCTATTCCAAAGACAACTATAAACGGGTAACAGGCACCAGGTGAGTGCTGGGGGGGGTTTAAGGGACTTTGATTTTTAGGTTCTGGAGTACATTCCTGCTTTGTAAATGGCATTTTCGGGGACGAGCTGAAATAAAGGTGGTGAGAGGAATGACCAAGCTCCTGCTCCTGCAGTTACTCCCTGCCAGCAACGATCCCTCCTGGAAAAGAGGATCTGGATTTCATGTTTTAGTGTCTTTCCTGCAGCCAGTCTCCATCAAAGCTGGTCTTTTAGTTGCCCTGCTGCAGGAGTTTAAGGGCTTTATTTATTTCTTTTATGCGATCACATAGTTTGGGATTGTTAACAACTCTTAGCTTTGATCCAAGAAGTCGAGATTTCCATCCTGATTTCCAAAAGTTGCCAGATTTTGGTGGAAGGGATAATACAGGCATAGCAGTGATTCCCCAGTTCTAGCCCATCTTGAAGATGTGGTTCTTGTGTCCAGGCGAAGCCAAAGAGTTCTGTGGCTTTAAGCTCTCCTGAATTCCCTGAAAAGTAATAGTAGTAATAATGAGAATAATGATAATAATTTTAAATACCCTCAGTACAGTTCTTACTGTTACTATACATCATTAGTGGCATCTGTGCACAGTAAAGTGAACAAGACGAGAGTTTTCCCCCAGACTTTTGGATAACTCTGCCCTGCCACTCCAGTTATCCCTCAGGACTAATATGTATTTTAAGATAAACTTCTCTGGATGCTGGGAAGAAAGTGGACAGTGTAACATAAGGAAACTGAGGTCTCCTTTCACAGCATGGCCTGTGCACAGGGCTGTGAGGGATTCCTTACAGGCTGTAAGTTACGTGAGAGGAACAGACTTTAAGGAAAATGCTGCTTTTCCAAGATGGTTCTCCGTAAAAAAAGAGGTCAGGAATGGGGTGACCTGAGCTAACTGGGATGCAGAGCTGAACAATCTGAGCTTTCATTTTCATTTTGCTTTACTTGCAGCCTTGGAGGGGGAACCTTCTTTGGCCTCTGCTGCCTTCTGACGGGCTGCTCCACGTTCGAGGAGGCCCTGGAGATGGCGTCCCACGGGGACAGCACCAAGGTGGACAAACTGGTGCGGGACATCTACGGAGGAGACTACGAGCGCTTCGGGCTGCCAGGCTGGGCTGTGGCATCCAGGTAATGCCCTGCCTGCTTCTCCTCTTGGTTTGGTTTCCACTGGAGATCCTGCAAGGATGAAAAACTGGATTTAGGTGCCTTAGGAGAGCAGCAGTTCCTAAGAGATCTCAGTTATTGATAGCAGTGCTTTTTAAAGGTAGCAGTCAGTCCTTCAAGAGGAATCACTTTGGTTAAATTGGCAGTTCTCGTTTTCTCCTGGAATCCTGATGGGACCTTTAACCCTAAAACTGTCTTTACAGCTTTGGAAACATGATGAGCAAGGAGAAGAGGGAATCTGTCAGCAAGGAGGACCTGGCCAGGGCCACTTTGATCACCATCACCAACAACATCGGCTCCATAGCACGGATGTGTGCCCTTAATGAGGTATTTGGGAATCTCTTCCCTTGCTGCCTGCTTGAGGAGCATGCCTCTCTTTGGGAACAGCTCTGGGGACCACTGGGGAGGAGGAAAGGAGGGATAGAGGGTGTAGAGGCTGGATGTCTTTTCCTCTGTTGTTTTTATGAGTTGCTCTGGACTTCTTGGCCAAGCCCCACCACTGCTACGGCCATTGCTGGATCTTTGTGCTTTCAGCTTCTTTACAGTGCTGCCTTGTTGCATTCATGTCAAGCAGCATTGTACAGGGCTATGAAAGAGCAGAGACATGCTCTGCACTCCATCCTGAGCCTGCTTCCACGGGATGGGCCCATGGCATCCAGCATCTTCCTGACTCCTCTGGCTCTGTCTTCATTGCAGCCAAAACGAGGCAAGACATGTCCTAAACAGCCTTGCTCGTAATATATCTGCTCATTCCTTGCTCTGGAACTCAGCTGAATGAAAAGAGGATCCTGAATAGTTCAGGGGAAGTGTTAATCAATGTGGGGAGGGACGGAAAATCCATAGAAGGATGTGAGTGCAGGAGCAGGTAAGACTTGATCCTGATTCCTCAGTAAGAGGAGGAACTGAATTGTTTTCTTGTTGGAGACCAAGGAAGCTTCAGAGCTTGGATCAGAACTATTTTGGGATGGAAAAGTAAGGCTGGAAGTCTGGTTTAAATCCAAAATATCACTACTTGGTTGGTCTTTTCCTTTCTTTAAAAACTGTTGGTTATGCGCTCCTAATGAGTTTGTTTTCCCCCCGTTTAAGAGTAGAGTCCCTCAGCTATTTCATGATGAGTCAAAGGCCAGAGCTGGGAGGAGAGGGGGGAGATGGCCCTTGATGATCGGTGTTCCCAGGCAGTATAAGGATTTCATAGGAAAATCAGCTATTCTATCCAAATTCCTGAGTTGGAAAGGCTGTAGTTCCGCCTGGGAATTTCTGTGAGAGTCTGAGGAAGAGCCTGGCTTAAAATGGCCTGGTCCTGCTTTCTGATGGAATTGTGGGTGGTTTTCTGCAGGTTCTGCCAGACACTTTCAGCAGGCACTTATATCATAGAATTTCAGAACTGTTTAGGTTGGAGAAGTCCTTTAAGATCATCAATCCCAGCCATTCCCCCAGCACTGCCAAGGCCACCACTGACCCATGGCCCCAAGTGCCACATCCACACGGCTTCTAAATCCCTCCAAGGATGGGGACTCCAACACTGCCCTGGGCAGCTGTGCCAGGGCTGGACACCCTTTCCATGAAGAAATTTTCCCTCATATCCAACCTGAGCCTCTCCTGGCACAGCTTGAGGCCGTTTCTTCTCCTCCTGTCCCTGTGAGGAGAGCCTGACCCCCCCTGGCTGCCTCCTCCTGTCAGGGAGTTGTGCAGAGCCACAAGGTCCCCCCTGAGTCTCCTTTTCTCCAGGCTGAGCCCCTTTCCCAGCTCCCTCAGCCACTGCTGGTGCCCCAGACCCTTCCCCACATGAGGTTTTCATCATTGCCAGCAGAATATAGAATTTAGCCTTAATATTCCTTTTTTTTTTCCCTTAACACTTGCAGAACATCAACCGTGTGGTGTTCGTGGGCAACTTCCTTCGGATCAACACCATCTCCATGAGGCTCCTGGCCTATGCCCTGGACTACTGGTCAAAGGGACAGTTAAAAGCACTTTTCTTGGAACATGAGGTGAAATTCCTTTTTAAAATTTGTCTCATGGTGAATGCAAATCTTTGGAGCGCTCTGGAAGCAGCCAGTGGAGGTGTTAGGTGCACACAATGCATAGTGGGAGGTGTCCCTGCCCATGGCAGGGGGTGGAATGGGATGGGGTTTAAAGTCCCTGCTCATCCAAAGGATTCCATTTGGAAGCACCAAACAGTGCAGGAGGTTCTCAGGGCTTTGCTCCTACAGCCACAGCTATATTTTATTTTATTTTCTATTTTATAAAGTACCTCCCTGTAGTTGTATCTTTCCCTCTCCTTTATATGTTGCTAAAATTACACTGTGTGTGTAATAGCCTGGAGCAGGGAAGGCTCCAGGGAGACTTTCCAGAGCCTAAAGGGGCTCCAGGAGAGCTGGAGAGGGACTTGGGACAAGGGCCTGGAGTGCCAGGACAAGGGGGAATGGCTTCCCACTGCCAGAGGACAGAGAGATGGGATATTGGGAAGAAATGGTTCCCTGTGAGGGTGGGGAGGCCCTGGCACAGGGTGCCCAGAGAAGCTGTGGCACTTCCATCACTGGAAGTGTCCAAGACCAGTTTGGACGGGGCTTGGAGCACCCTGGGCTAGTGGAAGTTGTCCCTGCCCATGGCAGGGGTTGGAACTGGATGATCTTTAAGGTCCTTTCCAATCCCAGGCATTCCCTGGCTCCGTGGGTGTCGCCGTTCCTGTGTCAGGTGTGTGCCCTGGATTTTCACTGGACGTTCCCCTCTGCTCCTCAGGGTTACTTCGGCGCAGTCGGTGCTCTCCTGGGACTCCTGGACTCAGCCTGACTCCGTGCAGGATCTGTGTTGGACCTATGGATTCAGGGCACTCCCTGGGCCACTGAGCCCGTGGTTTGGGGGTCACTGAGCCCACGTTTCGTGTCACAGCCCCCGCTGAGACTGTTCCACTGTCGTGGCCTGTCGGGACAGCGCGGGGATGGTGTCTGTAAGAGTTGAAATCCATCTGGGATTACAGTGCAGGTTTGTTCAAAGGATGTGGTTGGAATACACTGGCTGGACGTGGGGGTGTATGGGAAGGTCTGTGGGGCATTTCAGTCACATGAAATTGCACTTTTTATGTAGTTTTACTCTGTGTTTAATGACGGTGACAAAGCAGAGCACGGGCACTCTGCTCCTTCCACTGGGATCCCTTGGAGTGCCGGGTGCCCAGGTCGGTTCTGTGTTCACAGAGGTTCTCCACATGCTGGAAAATGGTCTGGGAAGAGGGGAGAGCATCAGCACAGCCCTGGTAACTCCATATGGATCCACAGTGGGACACAGCTGTGCTCTCAGCCAGGCTTTATCCCTCTTCCACACGTCCTTATCCCTGTCCTAGGGACGGAAGGTACAGCACAGCACGGATCTGTGCCTCAGGGTGATTCCCATTTCAGCCTCCAGCGCTCCTACACAGCCCTCAGCACCCTCTGGGATGGTGTTAGGGGTGTCTGTCAGCCTCCAGCCTTGGGATCTAAATTTGAGGATGGAATAGGGATATTCGCTGTTTGTTTGTCTGGGGTTTTCTCTCTGTTACCAAACTTGGCTGCACAGGACTCCACCAAAGAGACACTTCCTTCAGTCACACTTGGATCTCTATAATACTCCATGTTACATTTATTAATGGCTACACTCTTGTCGTTTTGGGGGGACCCTCCCCTTTGCATGCATGCTGTCCTCCCTCTTCTCCCTGTGCATGCTGCCACACAGCCTGCGAGCGGGATCCTGGGAAGTTGCACCCTCGGGAAGAGGGGTTGGGATGGATCCTGCACGCTCAATAAACGCTCTCTCAAAGCAACGAGGTATCTGCACCTTCCCTCGGGATGTGAGCTCATGGAGACACGGCCTTGGAAGTGCTCTGGCTTCCCAGTGAGCAGCTCCGTGGAGCACAGGGAGAGCTGTTCAGATCCTTCAGATCAGGTCATGGTGTCGGGATGTATCCCAGGATATCGGAATGACCATCACTCTGACCCCAACACGCCCTTCCAGTCCTGGTTTCTTTCCAGAGAAACCAGTTTCCAGCTCTCATCCCTTTGTGAGCCTGGCTGGAAGTGCTGGATAGCCCTGAGCCCTTCCCCGCGTTGTGATTCCCGCCCGGCTCTGCCCGTCGCTGTGTCCCCGGATCTGAGCGCTCCAAGGTGGGTTCCTCGTGTAGCACCTCCCTCAGAAAAGGGAGGAAACTGCAGGTTCAGAGGGTGTTTGCTTTTCTGGGTAGATCTGTGTTTGTCTCTCAACCTCAGCTGACTGTGAGCTGGGATTCTGGACACAGCCAGGGATTTGACAACAGTAAAATCCGGGAAAAGAGTGCAGGGCTCGTGGAAGGTGATGTGAGCTGGCTGGAGAGGAAAATGTTTGTTTTTCCTGCAGACTGACACAGGTTTCAGTCATGTCCTGCTCTGTGTTCGTCAGGTGGTACTGGAGAGGTGAGGGCTGGGAGCAGGATCATACAGCTCGGAATGGTTTGGGTGGGAAGGGACCTTAAAGCCCCTCTCATTCCCACCCCTGCTGTGGGCAGGGAACCTTCCACCATCCCAGGTTGCTCCAAGCCCCATCCACCCTGGCCTTGGGCACTTCCAGGGAGGAGGCAGCCACAGCTTCTCTGGGCAGCCTGTTTGGGATCAGTTGAATTCAAGACCTCATTTATTCTTCATTCCTTGTGAAATCACACAAAAGGTTCCCAAACTCTCCATTAAAAACATCTCCATTTCCAGAGTGCTGACTGAAGGGTTTCTAGACTCGACTCTTGTTGTGCCACCTAAAACTCAACACACACATACCTGACTGGCCTTTCACCCACCCTCACGGCCAAAACTCATGGAAAAGACACGGAAACTTCAGCTTTTTGGAATGTCCGTGTGCCTGGGACCTGTGTGGCTCCTTGATGTAATGGGTCAGTGATAGGCTGGGCTGGGGAGGGTGTGTGAATCCTTGGGATACACAGGAAAAGGCCTGGCTTTTATTAATCACAGCAGCCTTGAGGGCTGAGGGCTGACAGCAGAAGCCACCTTGACATGGTTCTGCTGTGGAGAGCTGGGAAATCTCTGCAGGGCTGGGAATTCCCAGCAGCAATCCCACAGCCTGATCCACCACACTCCCTGCCCTGAGGCACTGGTGTCCCTGGGCACAGCATCCTGCAAGTTTTCCACAATCCCTCGACCTGTACATGTGTGTGTGTGTGTGTGTGTGTAACTCCTTTTTCTCTGGATTTTTGAGTAGATCCAGCACGGTCTGATCCCAGCACCAAAGTTCCTGGCTTATTGTTAATCCTTTTTTTGTAAACGGCTTGGTTTTTTTCTTGTTGTTATAAAACATGACAGTTATTTTTTATATGCTTCAAACCCTTTGTTTGCTTCTTGTCTCATTCTTGGAGCTCCAGCGTAGTGGGCTGGATGGTGGTGGGAATGAGCAGGAATGTGCTGGGGAAATTGTGGTCAACCACTTGGTTTTTAGCTTACTGAAAATAATTGTTGGCAGTCCTTGATTGTTTCTCCCTCCCTGCATGTTTCAGGCTCTGGGAATCAGTTTTATTTCAAAGCATTTTAAAGGAGGGGGGGGGAAATTTTAAAGAGCATTAATTATTCTGGGGGAAATTGCAGTGGTTTTGGCTTTGATGAAAAACTTCATTGCTGATTATTGATACGAATGGGATTGGGAGTGAGGGTGCAGCATCAATCCAGAGCAGGAGCTGTGGGGTGGAAGCACCAAAATAACTGTTCTGTGCAGCTCAGTGGGAGATCCAGACTTTATCCTAGCAGTGGGAATTGCCTCCCAGCAAGCTCATCATCCCAAAAATGGCTGGAAGGGCAGCCAGGCGCTCAGTCCCTGTGGATCCTTCTGGAGAAGGTGAACACAACATTGGGGGAATGGCTTCCCACTGCCAGAGGGGCTGGGTTAGACGGGATATTGGGAAGGAATTGTTCCCTGGGAGGGTGGGGAGGCCCTGGCACAGGGGGCCCAGAGAAACTGTGGCTGCCCCTGGATCCCTGGAAGTGTCCAAGGCCAGGCTGGACAGGGCTTGGAGCAGCCTGGGATAGTGGGAGGGGTCCCTGCCCATGGCAGGGGGGCTGGAATGGGATGGGGTTTAAAGTCCCTACTCATCCATGATTCCATGATTTCGGTGTGTCCAGGTGGGATCCGGCACTAGAGGGCAGCAGCTCCGCGCCGGGCGGGGATCGGGGCACAGCGGGACAGGGACACGCGGGATTCCCGCCTGCTCCACACCAGGGTCCTGCAGGGATCCCAGCCTGGGGTGGCCCCAGCTCAGCCAACCCCATGGGGACAATCCGAGGGGATTTTTTCACCCGCTTGGTCAAGCCTTGAGGAAGAGGAGTGGAACAAAGTGAGCAGCAGACGGGGTTGGGGCTGCCCCCCAGGAGCTCTCATGGCGCTGAGCTGGGAGCTGAACCCCTCCCAACCCGGCGAGAGGTCCGCATTAGGGGTTCGGGCCGGGATTTGGGCTGGGAAGGTTGGAGGAATATCCTCTCCCTAAGCAGGGAAGCCCAGGCCGTGCCTGGAACCTGCAAAATAGCCCTAGGCTGGGGGTTTTGGGGTACTCTGCAGCCCGCCTGCCCTCATGGGATGCTGTCCCCATCGGCCTGGCTGGGAGCCATGCTCTGGGACAGGGACAAGGGGACATGGACAACGTGACCCCAACCCCGGCCCTGCTGTGGCCCCTCCCCTGCTGGGAACATCCCCGGCGTGACAGGGAACAAGGGATGGGAGGACAAACCCCCTGCAAACACACCCCCGCTTCCAAAACCTGCTTTTATTTACATTTCAAGTCAAATCACATGCAAACTCTTGGTTGTTTGTTTTTGTTTCTTTTTTTTTTCTTTCCTGGATTTTCCTTAAGAAGAGTGTGATTAGCAAAAAAGACGCATTATTAGAATTTTCAAATAGCAATTAAATATACAAAAATAGAGCTTACAAAAAACCCAAACAAACAGAGGGAAAAAAAAAAAACCAAAACCAGCGAATGTTTTAAAAAATATTCTGCTGCAGAATTTGTAGTGTACAAACACGTCTATGAGGCTCCACGCTCCATAAACAGTCCCGGGTTTTTTGGGAGGGGGGACGGCACCAGGAGCCCCCCCAGCCCTGCCCCCGGGAAAGCCGCTGCCGTGTAATACTGACACCCCCCTCCCCCAAACCCCGGGAATGCGACTGGTGAGGATGGCAGGGGACACCCAAAACCTGTGGTCGGAGAGGTGAGGGGGTGGCCCGGCTCCCCCCCAGGCGCTGATGGGGGTTTGGGGTGTTTTGGCAAGGGAAACCGCTGCCCAGAGACCCCCGGGGCCGGGCTGGAAGCGATGGGATGATCCCAAAGGCCGGGATTTCTGCCTGCCCCCCACGCCACGGCTCTCACTGCCGCTGAGGCCAGGATGGTGCCCCTTCCAGGGACTCCAGGCCCCTGAGGTAGCCGAGGAGGACGGGCAGCCACCCCCGGGAGGGTGGAGGGGGCAATCCAAACCCGGGAGACCCCACGCAGCCACCACCCACTGCCCCCGGAGGCGACACCAGGTGCCGAGGGGACACCCAACCGCAGCACGACTCCAGGGGCGAGACCCCATTTCCTGGTGGGAATCGCAGAGGCAAAGGAACCGAAGGCGAAGAGAAGGGAGCGGGAACCGGCCGCGATGCTCCGCGGTTCCCGGAGGTCGCTGGGTGCCACCGCGCCGCTTCCCGGCGGCCGCGGGGCTGGAGAAGGGAGGTGCTGGAAGAAGGATGTCGTGCCGAGGACGCCGAGTCCCCTCCCGGCCCTGGCGGAGGATCCGAGCCCAGGCTTCATCCCGGCAGGATTTGGGGCTGCTCAGCTGCGGCCGAAGTGCTTTGGTTGTGTCCGAGCGCCGCGGGCGGGCGCGGGCCGGGCCCGGCCCGGGAGGGACTATACGATGTTCTGCGAGCCGGGCAGCGGCCCCTGCGGCGGGCCCGGGTCCGGCTTCCCGTGCAGCTGCGCCAGCTGCAGCACCGGCATGTTACACAGGGGACACACCTTCCGCACCTCCAGCCACTTGATGAGGCACCTGCGCACAGGGGGACACACCTGGCATCAGCGGGGACACACCTGACATGGGTGGGGGCACACCTGATACCGGTGGGGACACCTGGCATCAGCTGGGGACACCCGACATCAGTGGGGACCCACCTGACATCGGTGGGGAGCTGCAAAAATCCCCCTCAAACCTCCTGACCCCGCCCTGGAGCTTTGCTGCTGCCCAGTTTCTAATTCATCATTTGGGGGCCTTTATGTTTTATTGGGATTTTTTTTGGGGGGCCCTGGGAGGGTGGGGAG
>VXAZ01002646.1:201171-316466 GCA_013399875.1 Gymnorhina tibicen | reverse complement strand
ATAGCAGAAAATTATGTCGTATTAGCATATTATATATTATATATTGTATATTGTATATTATATATTATACTATATATTATATATTATGTATAATATATTATATATTATATATTATATATTATATATTATATATTATATATTATATATTATATATTGTTATTATTATGTAACAAATTTTAGTGGTTTTGCTTTATATAAACCACACCTATATAAAATATATATATTTACATTTTCCCTGGAATTACAGACTGAGTTGGAAGGGTTCCATGAGGATCAGCAAGGCCGACTCCTGACTCGGCACGGGGCACCCTACAAGTTAAACCCCAGATCCCCAACCTGTCAATCAGTTTTCCAGCTCCCCAACCTCTGCTGCTCCAATTCATCCAGTAAGGGGCTGTTCCTGCCATTCCTGCCCTGGCCCCGCGCCCCTGTGCCCTGCCCACACTTACTTCCTGTGGAAGGCATGTTTGCAGGGACAGATCCCCAGCTCGTCCTTGGGCTTGAACTCCTCCAGGCACACGGCGCAGATCTGCAAGGTGTGGGATGCACAGGGCAGTGTCAGTGGTCAGCACACAACATTTGCTCGTAAAAACCACACAGATGGCCAAAATCATGGGATTGTGGCATGGTTTGGGTTGGAAGGGACCTTAAACCCCATCCCATTCCACCCTGTGCCATGGGCAGGGACACCTTCCACTATCCCAGGGTGCTCCAAGCCCCATCCAGCCTGGCCTTGGACACTTCCAGGGATCCAGGGGCAGCCACAGCTTCTCTGGGCACCCTGTGCCAGGGCCTCCCCACCCTTACAGGGGTGAAATTTCCCCTAAAGCCTTCCCAAATTTTGCTGCCTGAGCTTTGGGATCACTGGCTGAGGCTCAGATCTCCCTGTCCTGGTGGAAGGGACCGTGGAGCCTCCACAGAACAGCCCCAAAGCTGGGATGTCTTCAAGATTTTAGGGTGCAGGGGGATGGATCCAGGCTGCTGCTCGGTCCCTGGGACCGAGCTGCATCCACAGGGACACCTCTGGGAAGAGGAAAAGGCAATAGGCTGTTGCCATCCCTATCCCAGGGCTGGGAAAGCTGGTGGCTGTTTTCCCAGCAGGCAAAAGACTCAGCCAAAACCTCCTTCATCCTCACAGCCAATTCCTCCCGACTCATTTTGGATATCCCAGGGGATTTTGGATATTCCTGGGTGGTTTTCCCAGCCTCCCCGGCATGGGATCTCAGGGCCAGGTGCAGCTGTTGGGGTCATTCCCTGAGGAACACACACACACATCCCGAGCTCCCCCAGGGCCTGGGAGAGGCGGAATGCTGGAAAAAGGGGAAAACCAGACCCAGAGACAGGGAGGGAAGAGCTGGGCGGGCGCTTTCCCTCCGCAGGGCTCCGGGCAGCCGCCCCGTCATGTTGGAAAATTCCCACCCCGTCCTCTGCTTTCCAGAAACGCTGACTGCAAATGCCAAAACACAAATGCTCAAAATGGGATCTTTTGGAGCTAAATCCTTCCAGCCTTTCCCAAATCCCAGGGAAGAGCTTGAACTGCTCTATCCCTTTCCCCACAGAGCCCTCGTCCTCCCCAAAAGCTGGGAGAGCTGCAGACAGCTGGGAACAGAGCCGGAGGAGGTGGAGGAGGAGGGCTGAGCGTTATCGAGGCTGTTCCTGGCTCTGGCACATTCCCAAATCCCTCCTACAACCCATTTCTCACCCCAGGAAGTGCTTTGAAGCCTGTGTGCCGACAAAAACCCTATTGCAGGTCGATTTAACGGGAGTGGATCAGAAATAGGGGCCTGCAGCAGGGACTGCCTGGAACCCTGGGGCCCTTGGATTTACCCTGTGGCTGTGGGGAGCAGAGGGTGAGGATAAAACGTGGGATGGGCTCCACTCAGGGGATTAAAATAAAATAAATAGTGGCTTATGAACAACTGGAGCTGGTAGTGAGCAGATGAGCAGCCTCGTGTCCGGATGTGGGTGGGCATTTTTGTTGTCTCTTGGGGAATAAATAAATCCAGGCCGTGCCTGACGCGGGATTCGAGGAGATTCCTGCTCAAATTCAGCAGGGAAAACGGGCTCTGAGTAGGAACGCTCAGCCCCCAAAAGCCTGGAAGGCCATGGAGAAAAACTGAGGTGTTTGAGCCCTCAGGGGGCGGGGAGGGAGGAGCGGATCAGCCTCTTCCAGGAGCCGGCAGAGCGTGTTTATCCTGGATTTCAGATTTCCCTGCGCACAGCTGTGCTGGATATTGTCACGCCCCCACGGTGGTGAGGCCAGAGGGGACGTCCCGCCCAGGGACACTGTTTATACGAGGCCCAGCCTGTCTCGGCCTCCCCTTATCCACAGCTTCTTATCAGCGTGATAAGAAGAACTCAGTAAGTAACAGTAACGATGCAGGAAAACCCAAGGGGGGCCAGAAGGAGAGAAAGGGTTTAATCCAGACTTTTGCAGAGGATCTTTCCCCATTTCCAAAGCACAGCTGGCTGCATGCCCTGCTCCCAGTGGAGTTAAATTTGAAGGTTTTCTCCCTCCCCAGGGTGAAGAAGAGGAGGGAGAGGGAATTTTTGTCACCCCAGGATGCACTCACCTCATGGAGGTTCAGCTCCTTCACCTTCTCCTTGAGTATGACCTGCAAGGCAAAGAGCTGGGGTCAGGACAGAGCCTCTGTCGTGAGCGTTCCCAGGAAAAATCTCCACAAAGGGATCCCACTGAGAGTCCCAGTAGAACTGGAAACCCCCCAGGAGAACTGGAAACCCCCCAGTAAACCCAGCACAGCTGGGGAGCACGAGAGGCCCTCGCCCCTGCGCAGGGACAGGAGGAAGGAAGCGCTGGGACAGATAAAACCACAAGGACCAAATCCAGGAGGTTTCCTCCCAGATTTAACCCTCCTGGGCTACCACACTCTGCCACTTCATTTTCCCTCCATCCAAGCTGAACACCCAGAGAGGGCTATAAATCCAGGATAACTGTGTGGTATCAGCCCAACTCCACCCACCTTCCTGCTCGGATCAAGGGATCAGAGGCAGAAAATCCCACAAATCCTGGAGAAAACAGGACGTGGAAGCAGCAGCCTGACACCCACCTCTGGGCCATGTTTATTTTTACTGGTGAGTGCGGGTGGGTGCAGGGAAGAGCCGGGCTTGCCATGGAGCTGTTCCCTGGAAAAGCCCTGTGGCTTCAGGGGGTTCGGAGCAGCCGAGTCCAACCCTGGGAGCAGATCCAGACCCCACAAAACACGGACTGGTGGCTGGGGAAGTGATGGCATGACCACTGCTCTGCAGTGGGTGAGGGCTGGAGAGGCCGGGGTGCTCCAGAGGTGATGTTCCCACTGCTCAGGACCTCAGGGGAAAATCCAGAGACCTGGGGATGAGCAGGTGAGGGATGGTCCTTGGGGGGCTCAGCTGGTAGGGGACAATTAAATCAGCAGGGACAGATTGGCCTGGGTGTTACAACTGCCCTTTGAGGGCCAGAAACCTCCCAAGGAGAGAAACAGCACGAGGAAACCCGATGGATTTGGCACTAGGGAGAAGGGGAAAAAAAAGCTGGAGGATCATCTCACCTGTTTGTAGGCGTAAAGCTCTTTGTGTGCCTGATGCCTGAGCCTGCAATGAAACCAGGGAGAAACGTGAGGTCAGGCAAAAAAGTCGGGATTATTGTAACACCTCAAACACTCCACTTCCCTCCTTTCCACAGTTAACGTGTTGCATTTTAAATTTTTTATTTCAGAAACGAGCATGGCCACAGGAAATGACACGTTTAGGCAACATCCAGCTTTCCCTGTCCCTGGGAAGGAAATGGCTCCATCCCAAAGCACACAACTCCTCCCTTACCCCTCGTGATCTCCCTGATTTTCCAAGCAGACATCACCCACGTGGTTAAGACCAGAAAAAGCAGGTGCCATCAATCCCCTCAGTTTCCAGCCACTTCTGCTGGCAACAATTCCAAGACTGGACGTGGCACTGTTTTCCAAGCGAGTGGGATTCAGACCTGAGGAAAGCCCAGCTCCAACTCCAGCAGGGACAGGGAAGGAGACTCCCTGCCCAGAGGTTCCCCACCAAAACCCCATCACGCTGCTTGGGTGACACTGGGCTCCTCAGACTCTGCTTTACCCTCAATTCTGACATCAATCAAACAACATCCACTCCTGGAGCAAACTGAGGGATGGAGAGGAATGGGATGAACCTATTCAGGAATTTTAGGCCACAAGCAAAATTCTGGTTCCATCCCCTCCCTTTCCAGGCTCCCCTCTCCAGAGTCAGAGCCAGCAGAGAGCTCCACAGGCATCCGCTGGCTGGAGAAGCCCATTATGCTCCTAAAATAAATGCATTTAAAATTAAAATAACTGATATTGCCTCTCATTACCAGCCATGGCATTTAATAAAGTGCTTGGAAAACTCAGGAGGGAAGTCCCCAGGGCTGAAGAGTTGGCCAAGGACTTTCAATACAGAGTCAATGTGTGGCTGCAGGGCTTGGAGAGCTGTAGAAATATCTTCCCCAGGCAGCCCCGAGTGTGATTTCAGATGGGAAACCCCCTTGCCTGGAATTTCTCTTCTCCAAAATATTCTGAGGGCTGTCTGAAATCCCTGGCTGTTTCAACCTGAGCTCCTGGGGGTTTTCCAATCCTGCCACGCTGCAGTGGGGGAGTTATAAAAATGGGACGGGAAAATATTTCCTTATGTCTGACACCCTCCCCCAAAATGCTGTGGGCTTTAGAAGCTGAGGGATGGGTAAAAATGCACATTAACGCTGCAGGGAGAGATGCAGAAAGTCGGCTCCTGAGTCCCAAATTTCACAGGGAGCCATCCCTCCTGCTCCAACAACGCTGCCTGGCAGGAACCTGCCTGTGGAACCACGGAAAACACTGCGGCACGCAGGGAGGAGGAGGAGAGGAGGAGGAGGAAGAGAAGGAGGAGGAGATTGGGGTCTCATCCCTCTGGCAGTGACCCTGAGCAGAAACACGAGCAGAAGATGCAGGAACAATAGAGAGAACAGGATGAAACCGGCCCAATCCGCAGGGATCCGGTGGCTGGGAAGGCGGTTATGAAAGCCAGATGGGGAGAAGCGAGGCGTGCGGCTGCAGACCACAGACAGGGGAAAACTCCCCCGGAATGGGAAGCAGCATCCGTCTGCATGGAGCACGGAGTGGCCACCAAGGGTTTGGCCCCCCTGAGCCAAGGCCACTGGAGCACCTCGGAGCAGTGGTGGGGAAGAAGTGACCACCCGGCCCCGGACCCGCACAGCTCCGTGCTGTAAGCGCGGATCTACACTGCCCTGGGCTGGTGCTGAGCCAGACAGGGAGATTTTCCCAAAAAAACCCCTCCCTGGAGGTTCTGGGGAGCAGCACGAGCACAGCTGGTGCCGAAGCGTGCGAGCTCAGCCTTCTCTTCCTTGCTTCCCTCTCTCTGAGCCAGGATTCTGGGCCAGATGGATCCTGGTGGGGCCTGGTGCAGCTGTCGTGAGGAGACCCTGGATCCTGGCAAGCGCTATTCCCAGTGGGAGCCGGCTCCATCCATCTCGTGTCAAGTGCTGTGACTCCCGAGGAATTCCTGGCAGATGTCTGACCGAGATAAGGGACCACACAGTGCCTGGCTGCTGATCCCGTGTGCTGTCACCCTCCCCGAAGGAACAACCGCCTCTCCTGGGCTTTGGGATCTCTTCCCGCAGGAGTGGGAGCACCCTGCTTCTCTGGGTGACTGCATCACCTACAGCAAGTGAACAACTACAGGAATAAAATGCAGAGGAAAATTCTTTTGCAGGTTTACTTCCAAGATCTGCTTTTTTCATGCTTTATAGTAGGAGTAGAAAGGTCCTGGGCACCGGCTTTTTATCCCATCACTGTGTTGCTGTCTCCAGCTCAGCCGGGCTCCTTGGGCTCTTCATGGAATCACAGAATTGTTTGGGTTGGAAAAGCTCTCTAAGATCATCCAGTCCAACCATTTCCTCAGCACTGCCAAGACCACCACTGACCCATGGCCCCAAGTGCCACATCCACGCAGCTGCTAAATCCCTCCAGGGATGGGGACTCCACCAATGCCCTGGCAGCCTGTTCTAGTGCCTCATCATCATGTGGGTGAAGAAATTTTCCCTCATATCCAACATGACCCTCCCCTGGCACAGCTTGAGGCCGTTTCCTCTCCTCCTGTCCCTGTTCCCTGGGAGCAGAGCCCGACACCCCCCGGCTGACCCCTCCTGTCAGGGAGTTGTGCAGAGCCACAAGGTCCCCCCTGAGCCTCCTTTTCTCCAGGCGGAGCCCCTCGAGCTGCTCCTGGTGCTCCAGACCCTTCCCCAGCTCCATTCCCTTCTCTGGACACAAACCCAACCAACTGTGTTGGATCCTGGCAGGTCTGAATGCAGAAGAAAACAGCCCTATAAAAAAAAAAGAGGCTTTTTAGGGGCTGTGTACCCTGAGCCTCCCAGAGACTTTGAGCTGCTCCAGGCTGGGGAGGGATGAGCCCTGGGTGATCCATAGAAAAGCACGGAGAGAGGATGCTGCAGCCTTCACCCGGAGCAAGGGCGGCACTGCTCAGCTCAGTGTCCTTCTGGACTGGGTTTTATGGGACCAAAGACAACACGAGTTCATCACTTTCATTAATTCACCAGAGATCGGACACAACCAGCTGCCTGCAAAATTTCATTTCCTTGTTCTTCCTTTTTTATCTGCAATTTTGCCAAGCAGAGGCAGCAGCCATGAGGGACCTGAGCTCTGACCTGAGTGGTTTGCAGCAGCAGAGGAGCTCGAGGTTCACCTGAACAGTGCACAGGCAATGATGATTTTTGTTGTGAAATTCCTACTGGACTCTGTTTTGAGCCAATCCAATTAAAAATGCCACTTTTCCCTCCACTTGGAGCGGGCAGCACAGCCTGTATTGACAGAGCTGCAAAGCACAGCCCATGTTCTCTCCTTCCCCAGCACATCTTTTATTTAACACCATCAGCTCTGTGATTTGGGGTGAATACACCTGATATTGGCTCTTCCACGCTCCGGATGCCTCCCCAGCTGGGGATGTGGGGAGAGCTGCAGGGGATGCTCTGATCCAGAACAGGAGATGAGAGCCAGGGCCTGAGGGTGGTGTCATGAGCCTCGCTTGGTGTTTGCCAAATATTTGCAGAAGTTATGGGAAAGGAGGGAGAGGATGGGCTGTGTTGATGCTGCACCTACAGGAAAGCCAGGAGCTGCTGTTACCTGCAAAGAACCCCCATGGATGGAAGCAAAGCCCTGGAGCTCTGGAGGGGACCACCCTGTCCTTCTGTTGGTCTCTCTGCCCTAGCAGGTGGGTGGTCCTCATCCTGTTGTCCACCTACAAGGCTTCCCAAACCCCACCAAAGCTCAGGCTTTTATATCCCAGACGAGCTGAGATTACACTGCAGCTTCTGTGGAGGCGGACGCTCCGGGGACACTGGCACAGCTCAAACCCATGGCACGGCACAACCCTCCCCAACAGGGGCTGCAGGATCCTGTTTTGGTTCTGTTCTGCCAATAAAAGAGCTGAGGGAGGAGGTCTGAAGAGCCATTTGTAGAGCCTCTCTAGGGTTTTTGGGCTATAAAGGGATCACTGGATGACCTAATCCAACTCCCCATCTATCATGGGTTGCTAAATAGCACCTCGGGAACAGGAGCCAAAACGTCTCGTCCAGAAAGGTCCTCGGTCTTGATTTAAAGACGTGAAGAGACGGAGGACTTGCCACTTCCTTGCTGGCTTCTCTCACCGGTTACTCACCCTCTCTCTCTTACAACACGCCTCCAGCTTCTAAATTTAAAGGTTTTCTGGCTTGACCTTCCAGACATTACTCCTTGTTATTCCTTCTTTGGGGCAAAACACACCCAGCGAGTGCCCAGGAAAATACTCTCAAAGTCCAAACACCTCTTCAGTTTTCTAAGTGAGCCATGCAGACTCGAGCTCCACCTGAGCAAAACATGTCCTTGAGCCTTCTGAACACCTCTGGTCTATTTTTTTTGCATCCCCTCCCACTGGTGTACCAGACTGGGATGGACTGATGTGTTGCACCTTCAAACACCCTTTTCTTGTGTGTAATTGTGGGGAAAAAAAATTAAGATATGATGCCCAAGCAGCCCAAATCACCCCTGGGTAAACCTGGGTTTGTGCTCATCTCCATGCTTTATGAGATTTTGCTCCATACAGAACTGAAAATGGGTGGAAATTATCACGTGTTTAGAAGACTGACATGGAAATCTTGCTTCCCTGGTCTACAAGAGCAGGATAAAATATTTTTTATGCCCTCTGGATAGATACCCTGGTGGGACTGGCTGCTGTGGTGCAAGGAGAGACTGGATACCTGTTTTACAGGAACACAGGGAGGGGATGTGATGGATGCACAGCTTGCAGGGAGCTGGGGCCAGCTGAAAAGACAGAGGGGAAGGAAAGGGGATGGAAAAGCTGGAGAGGAGAGCTCTGGGCACACAGAATTTTGGCTGCCACTGCTGGCAGAGTGATAACCTCTGCTCCCAGGCACAGGCTGAAACACAGCCAGCCCCCATCCCAAGTTATCAGCACAACTCATCTCCATCACCAGCTCGATTCCCAGGCACTGTATTTTTCCCCCACTTGTCTCATTTTCCCTCCATCAGGAAGAGTTTCTCCTCTCAATTAGCAGCCCAACAATCTCCCCAATGGCCCATAAAATAATTAAAACAAGCCCCAAACTGGAACAACCTTTAACCCTCCCATCCCGCTCCCCCATTGCTCAGATTAACACATCAACTCTGCATCATTAATCTCCAAACTGTGCTGTTGAAGGAGCAATTTGTGTTCAATAACCAACGGAGCAGGTATTAAACATTCCTTAGGCATGCAGGACACGAGTTACTCATTACAGAGGGAAACGTGTTGAAACATTAAGCAGAAAGCAGGGACCATAAAACATCCCTTTCCAGGCTTCTTGAGAAGCTGACCACAATTCCAGGCCTTTTTTAGCAACCGTGTATCTCCTGGTTTTAGGTGGATAATGTGACTGCTTTGTGGGACATCAGGTTGACAAAACGTGTGTCAAGGAAAGATTAAGGTGCTGCCATCCTCTTTTTGGGATGGAGGGATCAGTGATGAGCCTGGAAGCAGGGAAGCTCTTGGGGAACATTCCCTTACAACACTCCCTTACCTGATCAAGTAGCAACAGAAGAGCAAACTGAGGATGAAGACGAAGATGGCCGTGCCGAAAACCACGATGTATATGTTGAGAGGAAGGTTCTGGAACCCGATGTTCGGCATCCTGAAACTGTAATGCTGGAAGTCCGAGCTCATGGGTAGGCTGTGGAGACAGGGAGAAAACACATGGATGTGACATTCCTTAGGGATGCACTCTGCAGACCAGTGGTCCCTCCAAAGAGAGGTGGAGGGGGCTGGAGATGACTTCTCACTCATTCCCCCTCCTTGCCCAAAACCAAGTTCTCATCTTGGTAACCCTGAAAACAAAGCAGGGCTGGATCAGCTGGGGCTGGGATTTTTCTTCTCCCACCATGAGCTTCTCCTGCAGCTCTTTTCCTTTCACACATCATCTTTCAGGTTAAATGCTGGATGAGATGGACGGCAGGAACTGCATCCAAGCAGCCCCAGCTGCAGCCAGCGTCCCTCAAACCCCGCAGTAACTGGGTAAAAATACTGAAAGCAGCCAGGAAGGCTTGGAGCAAGGCAGGTTTGCCTTCCCTTCCCCTCTGCTGGTTTCTAAGACCAACTCTTCATCCCACAGAAACTCCCCTACAAAACCATCAAGCACAGGGCCTGGCTGGGTCCACATTATCCCAGTGCACCCCAAGAAAAGGAAGAGGACAAGGACATCCACAGCAGTGCTGCCGAGAGAAATTATGGGGAGACTACGGACTCTGTAAAGGAGGCTTTGTTTGTTTTTCCCATCTGAGACACAGGTTTAGTGGTTTAAGAGCACTTCTGCAGGTTTCAGCTTTCCTCCTCAGCACAGCCCCAGGCTACTTCCCCCCAGGAAAGCCCCAAGGCACCGGCAAGCGGTGGCCAAGAGGAAGAGGCAGCAATTTTGGCTGTCATGTCCCACGTCTGGGACGTGTGACCAAAACCTCCCTCCCCTCGGAGAGCCACAATTAAACCCCGAGCAGCTGCCTGGGATAACGCCTTCAGCGAATCACCTCCCCCAGGATTTTAATTGCACTTATTTATTATCTCTTATCTTCTTATCATTCTCTGAACCGTTCACCCTTGGATGATCACAACCGTTGCTGGCCAGGCATAAAGCTCCCCTGCCCCCACAGCTTAGAAAAGGAAGTTAAAAATACACCTTGTTTTCCCTCCTGCCCACGGGAGAGCAGCGTGCGATGAAGTTTTACAAGCAAGGAAAGTACCTGTGCAGTCTGAGCCCTGTTTCCCAAATACAATCACCGAGGGATAACAAAACCCTTCCCTGGAGCGGGGAGTTTTCCACGGCGCAGTAATTGCACAGCTCCTCATTTTGCACAGGGTGGGAAGACAGCGGGGAAACTGCGGGATCTGAACCCACACGTGCCAGGGAGCGATGCTCCAAAATCCAAGTGTCCTCTGCGTGTTCCTCCAAGCATTATCCTCACTCCTGAATCTCCTTTTCCCCTTGAGGCCCCTTTTTTGCTGAACCCTGTGGGCTCTCCTCTGACTTCCCACCGGGAGCAGACTCACCTCTCATCCCGGCTGTCTCACCGGGACTATCCCCTCGCTGAAGGCAACATCCCTGCCAGCACAAAACACCCGCCCGGGAGCCTCCTTGCTCCGGCTGCTTTCAGTTTCCTCAGCTCGCTGGAAGTTTCGAGGCGATTTCTGGTAAAGCCTGGATTTGATTAAAGCCTCCAGAGACCAACACGCATGTTCAGAACCTCTCCCGGCCAACGTGGAATCGCTACGAGAGCTCGGGGAGCCGGCACATCCCCCTGCCAGCGCTGGTGGGGATGGGATTTTATAGCCCAGCAACCACCCGGCAGCTCACGCTCCTCCACCGACGCTTGTTCCGCTCAGCTGAGCTGGTTTGCTTTGCAAATAAATTAAAAAAAGCCCAATCCAGCCCCCAAACCTTTGTTCCCAGCTCCGGCGGAGTTAATGCGCAGCTCGGCATTGCAGGGCTGGGTTTGGGTTTCAGTCCCGTGCCGATTGCTGGGTCAAAGGGATTTGGGACGGTTCAGGAGCTCCCCTCGGTCACGCTCGTGGCATGAGGATGTTTCGGCTGGAGGACGAGGCTGCCCCACCTCCCCCCTGGGCTCGTGCTGATAATCACTGCCTTTGGCTAAGGTCAGCTGCCTCCAGCTCCTCAACCGCCCGAGAGAAAAGTCCCCCGTCTGGGAAAGCTCCAGGAGACTTTTTGCAAGGAAGGAGAGACACGTCTTGGAGGAGAGGCAACAAAACCAACCAGCACTGGACTGTTACTTTTTTTTCCTTTGCAACTCTTTTAACTTGTGATGCTCTTATCAGCAATCCCACCAGGAGATTCTGTGGCATAGACGGCAGGTAAGGAACATCCAGGCTGCATTTGGGGCAGCAAATCCCATCAAGCCAGAAAAATTCCTCATGGTCGTATGAGCCTGAGCTGCGCCGCTCTTGCACCAGTCCCCACATCCATGAGCACAGCTAGAAACCATCACAGCCCTCAGCAGATAAACAGCAGAAACAGAGCTCAGACCAACCTCCAGCATCCCACTCTCCTCTTCCACTGGATTTCCCTGATATTTTGCCCCAAAGGGGCATCACGAACGCAGCCATGACCTACCTGCCAGCCATATCGTGGGGGCTCAGCCTCCTGGGGACAACCCTTTGGTCCCCTGTGGTGCAAATCCAGGGAGTCCCACACCAGATTCATCCAGCCCCGGTGTGAAATAACCTTCTCCACATTGGAGCTGCCCTGGTCCTCCCACCCTCCTGCTGCAACAGCTGAGAAATGTTACAGCAAAAAACACGGAGGTTAAAGGGGAAAAATCAGTTAGTCTGCCCAGGATCCAGGAAACTGTTAACTTTAAAAGACTCCAGTGAAATCTGATGATTTCAAGCAGCCAAGCTTAGGGGTTGGTTTTTTTTTAAGGGGAGTGGGGGGGAGGAACTGTATTTTAATCTGCTTCAGATTTGCAAGGGCGCAGCCAAAAGAAATAAAAAAGGAGCCATAAAGAAGGATGAAAAGTTTCTGGTGCAGAACAAAAGCCTCCCTGTTGCTCTCTCCATGGTCAAGGCATCTCAGAGCAGGGAGATGATGCTTGTGGGGCATCCATGGCCCCCAGCAGGTCCCTGAAGCCCCTGGGATGGGGGACACAGGCTGCACGTAGAAAAGGGGCACTGTCACAGGTTGCCCAGAGAACTGTGGCTGTCCCATCCCTGGAAGTGTCCAAGGCCAGCCTGAATGGCGCTTGGAGCAACCTGGGATAGTGGAAGGTGTCCCTGTCAGTGGTAGGGGGTTGGAACTGGATGGTCTTTAAGGTCCCTTCCCACCCAAACCACTCCATGATTCTGTAATACCGTGATTCTGTGAAAAATAACAAGGAACAACGATGTTCTGGGATGCAGAGAGCCACAAATACAGAACAACCTGAGCTCCACCTCTCCTTCCTAACGCCCTCCAGTGACTCAGCCACATGGGGCCAAGCACATCCACGTTTCTCCAAGGAGGACAAAACCCAGCTTTAATTAAAAGCCAAGTGCTGGTTAATGGCCCATCGAGCAGCCAGGAAGGGAGCATTACAGGTCAGCGTGAGCTCCGGCGTCACCGCGCTTTGATTACACCTTGGGCTGCGAAAGGCAAACCTCGAGCAGCCACGTCGCCAAATTAATCCCCATTAGAGCCACGGCCAGCACTTAAAGCGTGAGGCCAGCCTCGTACCCAGAGCGATCACAGGGATTAATAAAGGATGCAATTATCTTCTCAAAGGTAGAGAAACTGAGGCAGGGAGGAGGAGGGGAGCAAGGCAGAGCTGTGGTCCCTGAAGCCATGGGGTGACACCAGGGATGCCACTTTAAGTGATGCCACGGGCTGAAAGCTGCAGATTTTTGCTTTCCTGCTGCTTTGCCACATGGATTTGAACTGTGTGCTCCTTCTTGGGGTTTTACTTATTAAAAGGAGCTGCCTGTCCTTTTAAAAAAATTTTTACTATTATTTATTTATAACATCAGTGCATAAAGGGGCCATGCATGTGCTGTGCATCATCACACCTCAATACAGCCCACATGCTGGGCAGAGGGGTGGCTTCTGCCTCTGCTGTTGTAAATAAACTCCTGTTTTCAGAGGGATTTACTTTATGTTTTCAAGACAAACAACTTTCTCCACAGGGGTTCAAAGCAAACTCAGACTGACTCTCCTCAGCCATTAACTGGGGGAACTGGATGGAGCTGGTGGTCCGAGCATCCCACTGGCCAGGCTGGCAAAGTCAACCCATCTCCAGGAAACACTGAGCTTCAAATACCCAGCAGAGCCAGACACAGGCAGGCCTGAAATCACGAATCTCAGGGAAAAGTGAATGCTAAGCCGTGGCCAAACTCCAAGCTGAAATATTTTATCGATGGGAAAGGTTTCAAGCGGGCGTGAACAGCGTCTCGAGTTTCAAAGGAGTTTCGCAACGTGTTTCAGACAGGTTTAACCAAAAGCGTTATTAACTCTGTTGAAAGTTAAACTGGGAGCAGCTGACAAGACCTTTCTGAAACAGCCCAAGTTGTGTTGCAAAGCAGGGTATTCTTCCATGGAATGATTCTACAACAGGAAGGTTATTTAATGGCTACGACTAACGGGATAATATTTAAGAGAAAAGATTCTTCCAGGTGTTAAGAAGCAGCAGCCAGAGACGCCCGCGTTTAACTCTCAGGCAAAAAATCCCCCTCGTGGACCCCAAAAGCAAAGCGAAGCCCTGACCTCAAGCAGCTGGAAGGAATTTCCTTCAGCTCTGTCTCTGGAGCTGGTCCAGCGCCAGGATCTGCAGCGTGGCGATGGGAAAATCACAGGCAGCTGCAGAGCCGACCCCAAACCAGCATCGCTGTCACCACAGAGATGCCACGCGGCTGCATCGCCTTTGCCTGGCATGGAGTGGGGGGAAAACTCGGTGCTGCTCCAGCCAGGAGTGATGGCCTTTGCTGTGCAAAACCAGGGAACAACAGGATTGAGCACAGGGCGAAAACAAAAACTCTTGGCACGATGCAATTTTACAGAGTTATGATGCTACCATGGGGATGCCACATCCTGCGCCAGCTCCAAGCATTCGACCTGGCCCAGATCTTTCACTCCACAAACCTGGCAGGGAATGGAGGAGCGTGAGGGACGGTGCAAGGCTTGGCAGTGTTATTGATTAGTGGGATTAATGTCCTGGGAAGAGGGACCATCCCAGCAGGTCCCTCACACCACAGGCAGAGTTGTACCAGGATCCAGCAAAGCTTGGCCGGGGTGATGCGGCACCATCGCAGCAACAGAAAGAACTTCTGGGTGTCAAACAGAACAAAAACCCATTTGTTTCCCCTATTTTGGCTGCATGTGGGCTTGGGGGTGGTGGTGGGTTTTTGTTGTGTGCCTGGACAACCAAGGAACCAAAGTGACCTCCAAGCACGGAGCGCTTTGGACCTTTGATCCCTCCTCCCTGAGAGCGGATCCGATGCTTTTTTTGAACTGGAATCAGGAAATTTCCTGGCTGTGTTCCCCAGCTGGCCGACACCAAACACAAAACCTTAACCCTCTCCACTGCCTCTGGGCAGGGGACACAGAAAGTGATGTGACAACGTGACAAAGCAATTGGAAAAAAAAAATTAGGACATTCTATGGAAAGCAACATCCGGCAGCACAACTGTACTGCTGCAATTTCCAGCAAGTCCTTCTCATTCCAGACAGTTTAAAACACAATTAATCCCAGAACCTTAAAACTGAAGAGAACCTTTAAGTGGGAAAATGTTTTTGCTACCACTGGCAGAGAAACGTGCAGAAATGGGTCAGCTGCAGCTCCCATCAGCCACTGGAAAGTCAAGTTCTTTCTCTCAGCGCTGTTGGAAAAGCAAACCAGAGGTTTGCTCAGGGCTGATTTTGCAAGTTCCAGGAAAACAGGCAAAAATCAACAGAGAAAAAATAAAATCAATAGCGCTTTTTAATACAGTCTGGAGGAGGGGGAAGCAGAGTTTGGAGCAGAGCCCTGCTTGAGCTCCCATCAGGAATGAGAGCTGGGAATCACTTCCCAAGAGGGTTTGAAGCAGAGCTGGCAGCTCCTCTCTCGGAAGGGCTCACACGAGCTGCCCAAGGACAGCTCAACCCACTGCTCAGAGACAAAATAACACTTGAGGAATTTTTCCCCTTTGGCCTTGGGGATTTGTAATTATTTCTTTTCCCCCCCTTTTCCTGGCATGCAGCTCCAACGTCACAACCTGGTGAGCTCACTCTTCCTCCCAAAAGTGTGGTGGGAAAGGATGTGCTGCTGCCCCCTCCTGCCCCCAGCCCTGTTCGTACTCCTGAGGTGAAAGGAGACGGCAGGAGCCACCACTTCCCTTCATGGGCTGATGGTGGTGGGACACACATTTTTAAATTTGGGTGTATTTTAGCCCAAAAAGAGCAGTGAGAGCACAGACAAGTGGGAATAATCTCCCACCTTCATCTGTGGCTGCTTTTCCTTGTTTGCAGTTTTCCCCAAAGAGCAGGTTCCTTGGAGAAAGCAAATTGGAAACTCCATGAGAAACACTCAGCCTACACAGCTGAAGGGTCAGAGCAGAGAAACTGGTGTTAAACACTCCAGGGAATTTGAAAATTCCTGGGTGATGACACAGAGCTGTGGGAAGCAATGGGGACTCCCAAAATATCACATCTGAAAGAAAAAAATCCCACTCTGAACAAGTCATCTTCAGGCTGAACCAAAACCAATCACTTCCCATGGAGCCAAAGAACAACTTGCCCTCTCCACTCTTATATTGAGAAGCAGATGGATTAAACAACTTCCTGAAACCCTTTTTTCCCCGTTTCCTAAGCTCCTTTAATGAGGGGAAAAAATAATAATCACTGCAACACACAGAGATCAATAATCCTACAAAATCCTGCTGGAGGCAAGCACCCCGGACCAGTGATGGGATCACAGCTGCCAGCAGCCGTCCTATAAAGGCAGTTGGAGGAGCCAAGCACAATTTGGGAACAGGAGGGCAAGAATGCTCTCGTTTACACTAAATAAGGTTGCTAGGTTATGGATTTTTGGGAGGCGGGGGGGCGTAATCTGAAAGGGGATCCAGATGGCTGTAAAGCCTTGTGGTAGAAAAGCAGCATGAGGCCAGAGAGGGAAGAATTCCTCTTTATGCTGCTGCTGTCTGCTCCCAGATCCTGGATTTCAGTCCTCAGGAATGCTCTCTGTGGACCCTTTTAATTGCACCATTTATATTGCAGGTAAAAATTAAGAAGAAGAGGTAGCTGGATGGAGAAGAGTGACAAAGCTGGTGACTGGATACCAGGAAAAAAAGCCCCTAAACAAATCCCAGGGAGCAGCTGTTCCCCCAAGACCACACTGATCCAGCCAGGTTTGTATTTTACAATCCTGACAGCCTGAAAAAGGCTTCGGGAAAACCCAGACAATCCCAAACCCCAGCCTGCTGGGAATCCACCCCAATGCTACGTCACTGCCGTTTCCAATTTTTCCTAATACTTCCAAAAAATGAGCTGCGCAGTCAGCCCACCCTTTCCTGGTTTTGACCTGAGTACTGGGATTTAGGGGAGTATTTTTTTTTATCATTCCTTCTCCCTTGCTAACAGAGACTGGGAGGGTTTTGCAACACTTTATGTCCAGCAACAAAAACTCCTGGGAGTCATATGGATACAGAACAAAAACTGCTTCACCTCCATGGGACTGGCACAAGAAAGGTGGCTGCAAGGATGGAAAACCCCTCAAAATTTAGTTGGAAATGGAAAATGGAACTTTTCCACTGCCAGACTTGCACAGCCAAGTGAGATGTCTGAAGAGAAACATTCACAAAACCAACAAGTGCATCTCCTCCTCTCTCACAGAGTCTCAGCACTGAGGGTGATGCCATGGGACATCATCCTTCCTCCCCGTTCTCCTGGAATCGTGGCCTGACCTCAGTGGGATGCAGAAAGTGAAGGGACCTTAGTGAAGCACTGGCACAGGCTGTTCAGAGAGGTTGTGAACTCCCTATCCCTGGAAGTGTTCAAGGCCAGGTTGGAGCAACCTGGTCTAGTGGAAGGTGTTCCAGCTCCTGGCAGGGTGGTGCAATGAGATGGTCTTGAGGGTCCCTTCCAACCCAAACCATTCCATGATTCTGTGATTCTAAAATCCAGGGGTACCCATACCCCAAGGGTCTGTAACCAGGATGTGATGGACAACCAGGTGTAAATTTTCAACATCACCCATCCACACCCCTCCTTTGCCCAGGGATGTTGCTTCTTACAGGGGTTCCTCATAAATTGAGCCCTAAATAAGCAAAACCCCAATTTACAGCCGTGCCGCTGACGTAGAACTTGTTTTAAAAAAAAAAGCGAAACAACTTTTGAGAGAGTCACCTAAAATTTACATTCTTCTTGCAGCTGACTGAACAAAACCTGCTAAATATTTTCCAAACGCTTCAAAGCTACAAAGCTAAAACCCACCAGTGGGAATTTCAGGCGTGTAACAGTTTACTGTCGGATCTCCACAAATTCCCGGGCGCTGAATCGCCTACTAGAAGGGAAAATATATGAGTGGCACTAAGGAGGTGGCTTAGCAACGAGCGGGCTGGCAGCTTCGGGTGGCTTTTTAAAGGTCAAGAGAGAACACGATGTCTGGAGCCCTCACGTTCCATTTCTTTACTATGATTTACTGATATTTCTGGCCAGCCCGGTTATTAAATCGCCGCCTCGCACCAGCCAGCCGCACATCTCTTAAACCCAGGCTTTAAATTAAGACTTTCCCCTCCTAAAATACCCTCTTCCAACCCATCCCCACCTTCACCGAAGTGGGGGAAAAGCTTTGTCGGGATGAAACACATGGAGAGGTCCCACCGCCGAGGGGATTTTTGGGAAGTGCCGCTGAGCGGCATCATTGAAATTCAGCGGGAGAAGCTGGTTTTCCTCGGCTCCGCGGGGGCTGCCATGTTAAATCACATTTGGATTCACAGTACAAGGCTGCTAAAATACCACCACGATGCCTATTGGCACATTTCAATGAAAACGCCGTGGCCTCATTAGTAGAGTGGAAATTATGAGCTTGTCTTTGTATATATTTAAAAGCTCGCCTCTGAAACTCTGCTGGGCCAGGGCCAGGAATTCCTGGCTCCGAGCTCCTACCACTCGGCAGTTCGGGATCACTTTGCTCACACAGGTCAAGCGACCACGCAGCCATCGACCCGGGAGAAAAGGCATTTAAAAACTGCCCTGCGTGGAGAGGCAACAGGGTTTGAAAACCTCCTCCCTGTCAGCTCCCTGTGAGCTGGTTAGGGAGCAAGCCCTAATGAAAGTGCAGGTTGTAACTAAGAGGATGCAGGAATGTGGGTGTGTGGAGTTTCATCCCGCTCCCATCAGCTAGGGTGAGAGCATCCCGTCGGCCCAGAAGCGCTGTTCCCTTCTGGGGATGGACCACAAAAGCCCAAATCCTTTGAAATGATGGGCAAACTCGTGAAATAACATTTTTTTGGGGATCTGGTCCTCTCAAGATGGGAATTTGCAAGTCTCTGTGAAGGAAAACTTTGGCTCAGCTCCCTACTTACCCGCACGGGTGCCGCAACGCAGCCAAGCCACGCAAACCCAACGTATCAGCTTGAACGGCTACCGCGGTTTGGTGCCAGGGATGCTGGAAGAAAAGAGAAAAACACCCTAAAACTTGCACAAAAATCCAGAGGGAGCGAGGGAGAGGATGAAGACATGGTTTTTAAACGCTTGGATTCGCAGAGGCTCACAGAAATTGCTTCAGCTCTTGGTAACAGCACAGAGATCCCCTTTTAAAACGCGGCGATGACGTTACGCGGCACAGAAAGAAAAGGGGGGGAGGCTTGGCTAATCCTCACAATTTTATAAGCATCTGAGACACTAATCCGTTGATCTCATTGAAAGGGATTAGAATTACTCCCTTGCCAGGAAATTTAAGAAGTTTTCTACAGGATGTAAACAAAAGCGTGGAGCAGCCTGCAGAGATGGCTGCCACACAGCGAGTCCTCACAGAGAAATCCGCACCGGGGCTGGTTTTGGGGTGGAAAAGGGGGATTTCCAGCCCAGTGCTGCAGAGGGTTGTCTGGAATGATGTGGGTATCCAAGGCAAGCCTGATCAGTCCATCCACAGTAAGCTAAAGACAGGATCCCATCCTGGACAAGCAACCTGTCAGGGCTTCACAGCCCATCTTTGGGCTCTAACTCTCGCAAGAATGGATGCTCCAGCTAAAAAAAAAAAAATCCATCCCAACCACCTGACTTATTCTGCACTGGCGTAGGAAAACATTATTTTAATAATAAGAAAAAAGAGAAAAATCTCTGAGCAACAAAACCCAAGTTGTGCCCAAGCTTGGCAGCAGCCTTCACACGCATGGCTTTGTGGCAAGGACTTGGGTTAACAAGGAAAATGTAACATGGCACCCTCATGGAAACAGGCTGGGATCTGCTGCTACCCTCACAATGAGTGATTCATAATATTGAAGAATAAATTATTTGATTTAGAAGATGAAGCAGGCAATGTGCAATCTGGGGTTTGATACCAAGCAGTTCGCTACTAAGTTGGACGTTCCGGCTCAGAACATCAATAGCTGAGACAAATCAAACCTAAAGGAAGCAGAAAGGATTCAGGGGATCTTTTGGAGAGGAAAAGCAACTTTTGTTAGAAAACAGAAGTTCTAAGAAAGAAACTAAACTTTTGTCAGTGCTTACTTCTTTCCTCTTTTAAATTCCATCCAAAAAAGAAACCTAAAGAGGCTCAAGTTCCAACTTCAGTGTAAACAAAGCTTCAATTTCATGTGCTTGTCCAAAAAACCCTCCTTTTGGAGGTGCCTGATGGGATGGCAGAATCCCTCTTCTCCAGCCCATTTTTTTGCAGGACCATATAATTTTTAGACTTTAGGCACAAATACTCGCTTGGCTTTGGGAAAACACCCACTGTCCCCATGCAGCCCCATCTCCTAACTCCCTGCAACACTCCTGCTCCCACCTTTAGCATCCAAGGCTGGAATAAACCAGCTGATGCCAGGTTTGTCTCCAGCTCCATCCCTCTCACCTGGCTGCAACACATCCCAGGCCTTTCCCATCACCTCCTTGACCCGTTGCTTCTGCTGCATCACTGGCAGCTGCATGAGGAAGATGCTTCAGGAGGAGAAGGTTGCAAGGAGGAAGCCTCGAGAATGGTCAGAAGCACACGACAACTCAGCCTCCCCCAGGCAAAGCCACAGCCAAGAACATGATCCATTTTTCCTGCTTTTACTCCCGAAGTGCCGCCCCCAAACAACGCTCAGCACAATGGTGAGGGTGTTTTGGTGCGAATGCCAAGCGAGACCGGGGTGCAGGGCTCAGCTGACAGACACCCAACCCACACGAGCACCAGCAGACAGGCTCCAGCCAGCTCACCCCGATTTATACAGCCCCCAAACCACCCAACACCACACAATCCTATCCCACTTCGCATGGCCACCACCGACACAGCCTCCGAAAAGCCTTATCTTTTACCTCACACGCCAAGAGATCGAAACGCTGGGTCGGACCGTCATCCAACACTTCTCAACTAAAAAGCGAAAGAAAAACCGCAGCCCCGCAGCTGCGTCCCAGCGGAGCCAGGAAATCGCCTCGGGGGAAGCCCAGTCTGGACGGGTTTTCATAGGGAACAATAGGAAAATGGGAGTCGTTAAAGCACTGAGGAAATATCTGCTTGCTCGAGACAAAGCTCTTCGTGGAGGGAAGTTTAACTCGATCCTTACAATACCCCGGCAATTTAATTCCGATTTAACTCCGAGAGCCCTGGTCGGCGGGAGCCACGATCCACTTGGGTGGATTTGCTGTCGTTGGAAGTTGTCGGGTGGGAGACTCTGATCCCTCTCACCCAGTCTGGATGGGTAATTTGGCTTCACCCACTTTCTTACCTGCCGGGCCGCTCCTCCTGGATTTCAGTGGACCGCTGGGAGAGCTGAAATCCCCCGGTTCCACGCCTGGGAAGCTGCACGACCACAGAGCTCTTGTATTTTCCCCAAAATACTCCCGTGAGCCAAGAGGCTGGGAAACCCACTCCTACTCCGCAGGCTGGGAGAGCGACAGTGGGAGGGCTGCAATCAGGAGGGCAGCTGCCTCCTGCTCTGCACTTTCAGTTTCTCTCTCCAAGCGCTCTCCTGGCACGACTTCCTCTAAAGAGCTTTGTGAGTGAAAAGCTGCATTAGCGGCAGGATTAATCCTCTGAGGGGATAATAAAATCACAGAATCATGGAATCGTTTAGGTTGGAAAAGCCCTCTAAGGCCATCAAGTCCAACTGCTAACCCAGCACTGCCACGGCCTCCACTAAACCATCTCCCCAAGCGCCACTTCTACACGGCTTTTAAATCCCTCCAGGGATGGTGACTCCAGCCCCTTCCACGAAAAAGTGGTGTCAAAGGCCTTGCCAAAGTCCAGATAGACACACCCACAGCCTCTCCCTCATCCACCAAAGAAGAACACTTTGTCATAGAAGGAGATCGGGTTGGTCAGGCAGGACCTGCCTGTCACAAACTCACATTGGCTACTCCAGATTGTCTGATTGCCCTGTTCACGCTGCGTGACAGCACTCAGGGTGATCTGCTCCTGTCACCTGACTGACAGCCCTGTAGTTCCCAAAATCCTCCTTCCCGTCCTTCTTGTAGCTGTGTGTCACATCTGCTTGCTTCCAGTCAGCTGGAACCTCCCGGTTAGCCAGGGCTGCTGGTAAATGATGGAAAGTTACCCCCATCCATTGCAGCAATCCATTCGTTTGAGTCATCCCACACGTCTCTGTGCTGGCAACAATGTCACAGCTTTCCTGATGCACAGTGGCTTCCAGCTCCTTCTCCTGCTGGTGACCACGCTGTGGGCATTGGTGCAGGTGCACTTCAGTTGGGTTATCAATCCCACCACCTTTTCAGAGAAGTCCCAATTCCTACATGACCATTCTCAGGGGCTTTTGTGGTTTCCAACACATCAATAACCCTTGTGGCTGTGCTGCCACATGGATCTCCATCCCCTGCCTCCATGGAGACAGCAGACTGAAGGACCTGGCTAGCAAGCCGTCCCTCAAACATTGGGGTGGGCCTCCAGGACTATCCTGTGCAAAGATCCCTTTCCCCCTCGGAGCCAGGAGAACCCCAGCTGTTGTCAGCAGTCCTGGTGTTCTGCAAATCCACCCACAAACAAAAAAAAAAAGCCAAAATAAGCCTGGAGAAATGATTCCTGCTTGCTTCTCACACTCACACTCCTGAAGCTAGAGCAGAAAAAGCAGGATGCCCCTGCCCAGGCTTCCTGCCACCCTGCCCTCACTGCTTCTTGGTGTCTCTGCTTTTTCCACAGGCTGATCCAGCTGTAGCTCCGGCATCGGAGCAACCTGAGACCTCACAGCCTTCAGCTACGCTGAGCCAGCTGCTTCCAGCTAATGTGGTCCACGAGCTCCTGCTGCCCATCCATGCACCGGAATTAGGGCCGGGCTCGTCTCCTGTCACCACCCCTTCAGCATTGCAACCGTTCGTGAGCAGGACACGGGAGCCCTCCACATGTGGCTGGAACTCTTTAGGATCATTTTTTGTTTTTTTGATGGAATTCAAACATGCCAGACAGGTAGAAGAATGACACATTGCCTGTGTTACTGTTCCAAAACAGGGAACAGCATCCAAAAATGATGCAGCTCCATCTCCAGCGGGGACCGCTGCATCCCAGGATGGAGGAACAGGCCTTGCTCCAGCCCACTGTCAAGGTCAAGGCTTTCCCATCCCTCAGGTCAGGAAGCAAATTACCACTGCCCTCAGCTGTAGCAAAGCCATGTGGGTTTAGATCCTCTCCTGGAGCACATTTTCCATGGGATCACTGGCATTTCTCAACCCAGCGAGCGGCACCCGCCGGGCTCAGGCGATGACTGGGCTCACTTGCAGATAAGCCCCGTATCACATCATCACTGCTGCCGCTTCAGAGCCCTGTCAGCGACTCGGGGTGGGGACACGGGCACACCAGGATGGCCACTCCCGACCTGCGTCTGAGCGGTTCCAGGGCAACAGTGACAGGGGAGGGGATGGCTGGGCCGATCTTATCTTGTGTCAACAACACTCGGCTTTAAGGGGAATGATTGCAGGAACAAAACCAAACAAACCCAGCTCAGCCACACCAACCACTGCTGAGACAGGGGGAGCTTCAAACCCCCCAAAAAACACCCTCCAGGCTTCCACACCAATGGTCCAAGTTGGCTGAGGACCACCGGAAGGATCTGCACCTCCTGCCAAGGCCCGAAGGATGGGCTTGTTTGGGTTTACTGTGTAGCTGGAGTCTGGCAAGGTGGGGGAGGATGGTGTCTCAGCCATGGCATCCCAAGGCAGAAGGCTCCAGGTGCAGGTGGTGGGAACAGGAGATGAGCACCAGCTGTGCCTCTCTCCACCTCTAGGTGTTGTTTCATGGCCATGAGTGCATCACTCACAACGTGTCTTCTGCCACACAACCCAAGTGGAGGTGACAGCAGGTCACTGGGAGGGGTGACCCAAGGGGTGACCCATCTCTGGAGAGATGGTCCAGAAGCACAAAAGCCCTCCTAGCAAGGCCGGGTGTCCTCCTGCCATTTCATACATCATTTAGTCCAGGAAAGCAGTTGGAAGTTGGCTCCTCTTGGGTAGAATCTCCAGGCTTGGTTCAGCTCCATAGTCTTGAGCAGCTCTGCTGCTTCCTCGCCATGGAATCCTCCTCCTCCTCTGGCCCATCACCTGCCTGTCCCCCAGGACAGGGCCAGGATGACCCTCCAGCCAAGAACAGTGGCAAGAACCAGCAGCCATCATCTTATTTCCCATCTGGCACACAGTATTCCTCATCTGAAGGTCCAACAGATCCCAAAACATTCAGAGCATGCTGACCCCAAGGTGTCCTTCATGGCTGGTCCATCACAGTTCTCTCCAATCACACCTGGAGGCAACTGGATCTGAGCCTGGGATGCACAAGCAGTAAGTTCCTGCAGAGCTGACCCACCTCCACATCTTGTTCCCCCCAAATCTGAGACAGCCTTTGACCAAACAGCACCGCCAGCAACCCAAGCAGCAGACCTGGAGTGTCCAACCCAGCCTTGGTGAACAGGGACAAAATTAGCAAACCTGAGCCAAGCAGTGGTGGAACAGAGCTTTGGGGGGTTGTGGAGGGGATTTCCTTCGGCAGCAAGGCTGGGAGATGTGGGAAATCACCACCACACACACCTCCAGCAGCTCCACCACCTGCCGGTATCAGCCCTGTGACTTGGTAACAGGATCACATCGTCCCTCCTGCCTGCTCTGGCATATGGGGCTGGAAGCACTTATTTTCCCTTTTTTAATATGTTTTAAATACCTCAATTAGTGCATTTTGGGTTCCTTCCACATTGCCCCCAAGCAGTTCTTCTGTCAGGGGCTCTATCCTTCCACCGCCGATTATTAGTGGGGCACAGGGTTGTTATTTTTCCAGGCCAGGGGCCAAATTTGTATTTAATTTTTGCTCCAGATGGCACAGCACTCCAGATGCATCAGCTGGAGCATCGAACCTGTATGAATAAAGTAATAAGGCAAACAACCCGATTTACTCAGGGGTTGTTTGACACGCTCAAGGTGCTTTGTGTACATCTGTCATGAAAAAAAAATAGCGTTCAAATGAATTCAGGTGATGGTTTTGCTATTAAACCCAATACCTGAGGGAAATAAAACAGCAGTAGGAAACTAAAAAATAATGATGATAATAATAATACTAGGACTTCTATTTTGCTTTCTATAGAGTCAAGGATATATATATTTTAAAAAAGGCTGATTTCAGCCATCAATGCTGAGCATGAGCCTGGGTTTTGTTCACCTTCCTCTGTCCCCAAAGCTGCTGCTGGCAGCAGGTCATGCAAACCAGGGTCAGAGTTCTCCCAGGTGATCCCCGATTTTAGTGTGGTGCCGAGAGCTTACGGCTCTGCTCACCCGAGGAGACGTGAGGAGGACACCAGAGGACAACCACGAGATGTTCCAGTTATGTTTCTGGCAAATTCACCCCGTTCCCAGGAAAATGCTGCATCCCTCCGGCACAGCTTGCAGCCGGGATGTGCTCCCTGCAAACTAAAGCACCCAAAATAACTCAGAATAGGATAAAAGAGACATTGAGTAGTCGGTTTATCCGCCTGGGCACACAAAATGCCGCCGTGTAAAAACCAGCTGAGCCCGCAAACGCCTGGAAACAAAGGGATGGGTGGGGGGGGGTGTCTTTTTGTGCTTGGCTTTGCTCCGTTCAGAGCATCCTTGGGCTGTGAGAGACCGTCCCGGCGGCACCCGAAACAAAGGAAAGCCGGGAGCTGTAGGCAGGAGCCAGCTGGGGAAAACCGGGACGAGGAGGAGGAGGAGGCACCCGCATCGCCCTCCCCGGCAGCTGCGGAGCCGGGCTCGCGTGTTGCCGAACACGTTATCCATGGCAGGAAACTCGAGATCAAAGGCGAGGAGCGTGCCAGAACAAGATGTCATCCAAGCCTCCTGCCAAAGGTGTGCACGGGAGGGGGGAAGCAACCCCCAGACACACACTCTGGCACATCCGACGGAGCCGGCGCCGCTCGTGGGGTGACCAAGACCCATGTGTGTTCTCCTCCGTGCACTCCGGCGAAGACAAAGACAGGCTGAACTGAACAAACAAAAAAACCAAAACCCCAAACCGCAGGAGGTGCATTTTTACCCGCTGGTTTCCAGTCCCGAGGGTCCCACGCACGTCCCCTGCCAAAGCGGCGGATGCAGGGAGGGTATGGACGTGCCGGCACGGCAGGAACAGCAGTCCAGTGTAACTCCAAAAAGCAGCTTTTCCCACTTCTGGGTGGTTGTTTTTTGTTGTTTTTTTTTTCTGGTTTTCTTTTAAAGCAGAAGAAACCCGCAGCGTCCTGTCTTGGCCCCAGGAAAGCAAAGGGACGTGTCTGATTCCAAGCCAGCGGCTACCGGGAACAGAGGTGACCTGGGGACCCTGAGCCGAGCGTGGGGTGGGACCCCCAGCAGCTCCCCCTCATCAAGGGGGTCCAGGCAGGATGGACGCTGGGTGGGGACATGCCCCCCGTCCCTTTGTGCCGCCCCAGCCCCCTCCTCCATCCCTCCGGGGTGATGCAGTCCCAGTCCACGATCCAGCCTCTGCCGTGCCCTGCTCTGGGCTGTCCCCTCTGCCACACAAGCGGGACCTTATGGCAGCCCTGCAGTGCTGCCAGACACCCCAAAAACACAACCCAGACACCCTGAGATTCTCCCTTTTGGGATCTGCAGGGACATTGGGGCTGCTTCATTGCCCCGTGGAGGTCCCGGCTCCAGAGGGGACTGTGAGGCAGAGAGGGAGGGACCCTGTCCCCCATGGGAGTTGCTGAGGAGGGGGTGCCCCTGCCCCAAAGTGGGGATGGAGGGGGAGCCCTGTCCCACAGAACGAAGCACAGGGAGAGGGTCCTGCCCCACGGAGGGCTGGAAAACAGACCCTGTCCCACAGAACAAGGCACAGAGAGAGGGTCCTGCCCAAAGAGCGGATGGAGGAGGGACCCTGCCCCACAGAAGAAGGCACAGAGAGAGGGTACAGCCCAAAGAGGGGATGGAGGAGAGACCCTTCCCTACAGAACAAGGCACAGGGAGAGGTCCCACCGCACACAAGGGCTGGAAGACGGTCTCTTCCAGAAAGAACAAGGCACAGGGAAAAGTCCCACCCCATAGAGGGGCTGGAAGAGGGTCCCTTCCCCACAGAACAAGGCACAGAGGGAGGGTCCTGCCCAAAGCGGGGATGGAGGAGGGACCCTGCCCCACAGAGGGGTGCACAGGGAGGGGTCCCAGGCACACAGGGGGGATGGAGAGGGGTCCCTTCCCCACAGAACAAGGCACAGGGAAAGGTCCCACCCCACATGGGGGTCCCCGGGGGGGCTCCCCGCCCCCCATATGGGCGCTCGGGGGGGTTCCGGTCCTCCGGCCCCCCAGGGGNTCAGGGGGACAGGAGTGGACAGTGGGGGGGACAGGGGGTGACACGGGGACACGATGGGACAGGGAGAGGTGACAGGGGGTGACAGGGAAAGCAGGTGGCAGGGAATGACACGGGACGGGATGGGACAGGGGAGGTGACGGGGAGGATCTGACAGGTGATGGGGTGACACGGGTGACCGGCTGACAGGGGGTGACAGGGAAAGGAGGTGACAGGGGGGTGGACAGGGGGAAGGGAATGGCTGTGGGGACATAAGGAGACGTTGGGGACATGCAGTGACACTGGAGACGGGGATGGTGTAGTGGGGACTTAAAGTGACTGTGGGGCAGGGGGTGATACTGGGGACGGGATGATGTAGTGGGGACATGCAGTGACTGTGGGAACAAGGGCTCTGGAGACAGGAGGTGACTGGAGACAAGAGATGACTTTGGGGACAGGACGGGTGGCAGTGAACACAGATGGGGACAGGGCATGGCAGGAGGGACGGGGTGAAGGTGGATGACGGGTTGGTGGCAGTGGGGACGGGGTGGCAGAAGGGGTGACGCAGAGGGGACAGGAGGTGGCACCGGGCGTGGTGTGCGAGCGGGCACTGTCCCTCTCTGCTCATCGCTGCCTGCACCCCTCCAGTTGTACCCATCCCTGTCCCTTTCCCTTGGACACGGCATCACTTTGGGGGAAATGACATCACCCTGGAGCAGGGATGTCACCCAAAGCCAGTGTCACGCGCTGGTCCGAGGATGTTCTGGACGTGCAAGGGAAGCTGATCCTCTTTTTCCCCCTTCCTCCTCTCTCCAGGCTGAGCGGAGAGCCGGACGCGGCGGTCCCGGGTGCTGCGACAGCAGGGACACTGGGATGAGCATCCCGGGCGCTGTGACAGCGGGGACGCTGAGGTGAACACCCCGGGTGCTGTGACAGCGGGGACAGTGGGATGAACACCTCGGATGCTGCGACAGCGGGGACGCTGGGATGCGCACCCCGGGTGCTGTGACTGCAGGGACGCTGGGATGCGCATCCCGTGCTCCCGGCCTGACGCGCTGCCGTGGGAGGACTCGCCGGCCCTGACCTCGGGATTCCTGAGCGATGAGGCAGGAAGCCGATCCGCTGGATGTTTTCACTGGGTGAAGCCTTATTCCCGCTGTGGGAATCCCCGCTCGGCATGAGAGGGATTCGCCTGGACATGCTCGAGCTGGGAGTCCTGGTGTTGGGAAGAGACAGCAGAGCCCTGCAGGGGACCCGCTGCCGGCAGCTGATGGGACGAATTTGGGAAGCAAATGCACTCGGAAATCGAGTTCTGCCGTTCCTCCCACGCGGGCCGGCCCTGGGCACTGCGGGGCAAAGCCTGGAGCTGCAGCCCGAGGGGAGGGAGCGCTGCGAGCCTTGTCCTTGGCACGGAGTCATGGAATTGTTTGGGTGGGAAGGGACCTTAAATCTCATCTTGTTCCACCCCTGTGCGATGGTCTGGGACAGCTTCCACTAGATCAAGTTGTTCCCAACCTGGCCTTGGACACTTCCAAGGGTGGGACAGCCACAGCCTCTCTGGGCACCCTGTGCCAGGGCATTCCCACCCTCACAGGGAACAATTTCTTCCTAATATTGATCTAACCCTGCCCTCTGTTATTGTGAAACCATTGCCCTTTTTCCTGGTGAGAAAAGTGCAGGTTCTCGTCCAAAGTCCCTCTCCAGCTCTCCTGGAGCCCCTTTAGGCCCTGGAAGGGGCTCTGAGGTCTCCCTGGAGCCTTCTCTTCTCCAGGTGAACACCCCCGGCTCTCCCAGCCTGGTTCCAGAGCAGAGGGGCTCCAGCCCTTGGAGCATCTCCGTGGCCTCCTCTGGACTCTCTCCAGCAGCTCTGATGTTGGGGGTCCCAGGGCTGGGGCAGCTCTGCAGGTGGGGTCTCACTTGAGCAGGGCAGAGGAGCAAAATCCCATCCCCTCCCCTGCTGCCCACACTGTGGGATCAGCCCAGGGCACATGGGGGGTTTCTGGGCTGCCAGCACACACAGCCAGGGCATGTCCAGCCTCTTTCCCTGAATGAGAGAAAATAAAAAATACCCAAAAATGGCCCCATGGCCCTCTGGACGTGGGCAAGGCAGGGTGTCCACTGGCTCTCCAGTGCTGGCACAGGGCTCCCAGACAATGCCTTATGCCCAGGATCTGCTGCTGGTTATAGAGAGCAGCTCCTGTGGTGCACCACCCTCCCTGCCTCAGTTTCCCCCTGGGAAGCACTGCTGCCTACGTGGGGACATGGCCAAGGAAGTCCTCTCGGTGGAAGGGGAAGGCTGGATGGGCAGATCCTTCCTGCCTGCGTGCTGGCAGAGGGAGGATGCGGGATGGGGGCACCCAAATTCAGCTAACTGGGGATGTGGGGATCCATCTCCAAGCTCTGATTCTCTCCCTGGCCACGGAGGGAACCACACTGCTCACTTTCTCCCTGCTCCATGTGTTCCTGCTAATAACACCTTGCTGTATGTATGAGAAAATCCTGTTTTTCCTACTCGATGAGTGAACGTGCTTGAGATCCAGCCCGGCTGCATGCCTGGATCTTACGGAAATGGGGTGATAAGGGAGGGTGGGTCTGTCCCATGGGTAAGTGGAAGATACCTCCTTTCTCCTCTCATTCCCCTCTGGCAGTGCTGGACCACGAATGCCATGGCAGATCTGTTGTCACCCCAAGTCAAATGGGGTGACAAGGGCAGGGATGGGACTGAAGTGTCTCTGGAAAGTAGGTGGAGGCTGGAGTGGTGGCAGCAGCCCTGTCACTGCCTCCCACAGCCTGTCAGGATCTCCTGCTCCTCTGAAAATTTCTTCTCTGAAAGGGTGGTCAAGCCCTGGCAGGGTGCCCGGGGCAGTGTTGGAGTGCCCATCCCTGGGGGGATTTAACAGCCATGTGGATGTGGCCCTTGGGGCCATGGGTCAGTGGTGGCCTTGGCAGTGCTGGGTTAAGGGTTGGATGTGGTGATCTCAGAGGGCTTTTCCAACCCTTTATGATTCCCTGATTCCCTGATCTACCCCCACATCTTTTCTCTTCTGGTCAAGGGGACCTTCAGCCTCACAAGCCTGGCCAAGCCAGGCTGTTGTGGATGTTGTGTTGTGGATGGAGACCCGGTGGGCAGAGGAAGGGTTGGGTTCCTGCAGATCATCCCATTCCCCGGTCCCACGGCATAGTGCTGCCAGGTCCTGGACATCCTCACAGTCCAAGAACCCTCTTCCAGCTCCTTCACTGGAAAAACATCCACTTCACTCTTCTGTCTTTTCCCTTCTTCATCCATCCTGACTACTTGGTCTCCCCATCCCTTGGCCTCCCCTCCTCCCCTCCTTTCACTTGAGGTCTCTGGGGTGGCCTTGCCAGCTGATCTGAGTCTGAGAGGGAGCATGGCCTCTCTCAGACAAGGACACCTGCTGGTTAATGGTTGGGTCCGCTGATCTTAGAGGGCTTTTCCAATCTTAATGCTTTTATGATTCTATAAATATCAGCCTGTGCCCATCCCATCTTTGCTCCCAGAACGGGATGTGGGGAGCCTCCCTCGCTCCCTCCCTGCCGCGGTGGCATTGCTCAGCCAGTACCACCGGCACTGCTCCCCACTCAGGGTGCTGCCCTGCTTCCTCACACCTCTTCTCCACCCCTTCCACAGTGTCAGGACTTTGGTTCAACCCCTGACCAGCCCAATGCAGAGCAGGGTGGAGCAGCACAGGCTCTTCCTCTTCCTCATAACAGCAATTACCCGGGAGCTTTGATTTATTAATGACTTTGTGAGTTAAGGAATGACACTGCTTTGGCTGGGCTTGCCCGAGGCTGACCCCCCTCCCACCTCCCTCCTCGGTCCTTGCATCCACCCAGGGCGATCCCGCTCCGAGGATCATGCCCCGCTGAGCAAGTGGAGCAGGTGTTGCTCCTGGGTGGCAACCAAAACCCTGCGGCTCTTCCTCTCCATCATGCTCCGAGGGGCTTGGCTGCAGCACAGGATCCTGCCAGCCCCAGTAGGAAAGGGGAATTCAGGTAGTCACTGCTTGCATCCAAGATGGGAAGTAAATTGGGTTGGAGCCTGTTTGCAGGTGCTTGAAAAGGAAACAGAGCAACCTGTATCCATGTGGGTCCATCCTCATCCTCCTGCTCCTGCCCCAGACCAAAAATGTGCCAGGGAAAAATGACCAACCTGGACATCACCAGGCAATGCTGAAAGCTTCATTTAGGGGAGATGTGGCTGTGGGGTTCAGAGCCACAGGCTAGGACTGATCCTGCTGGGAATGTGCCTGGCAGTTTGGAGTGTTTGGCACAGCCTGGAGCTGGGCTCAGCACTGTCAGGATGGAGAGCTGATTGCTGTGGGGATTTTCCTACCACTGAGGCCAGGAAAACTTTTCAAGTGCCTTCTTCTAGAGCAGGAACCGTCTGCTGGAGGATGCAGGTGGTTCCTGAGAGGCAAGGAAGCAGTCGGGAATTCCCGTCAGAAGTCACCGTGAGACAGGCAGCCAGACCCTCTCTCACCCCATTAACACCACTGGGCTCTGCCTGCACCCTCCTGCTCTGGGAAAAAGACCCTCACTGAGACTGAGTGCCCCTGTCCTGGCAGGAGCCAGCACTGGCACAAGGATGGGCTTGCAGGGGAGAGCGGAGGATGGGTGGCAAATGGAAAAGTGGGCTCAGGTGGATGCAGCCCTAGCAATGGGAAGATTGCAGAGGGGAGAGGGCAGGATTGCTGTCACCCTCAGTGATGTAGAGGCTGTGGAGGAATGAGGAGGGAAAGGGATAAAGGAGGTTGTCCTTGGAAAGAAAAAAAAATCTATTAATAGTAAATGAGGAAGTTTCCTAATGGGAGGTCAAACTGGTTTGTGGGAGACACCGTGTCCATTGGCTGCATGGTGACTGGGAATGGGATGTCCCTGGTGGGGATGGGGCATTAGAATGTCACTTCAGAGACCAAACTAGAGCCAAGAGCTGAGGGAGGGGAACCAAATCCCCCCTTATCCCTTAGGAGTGCACCAACACCTCATCCCACCTGTCAGAGACACAGGCAGGGAGTGAAACCAGCTGGATCCTTGGATTCAACAAAACCCACTAGAAATGGACAAGGAGCATGCATGCACAGTGGGATGGGAGCTCCTCCTGGCTCACAGCCATGGTCCAACTCTGCTGGTATTCGTCCTCTGGCTGGGACTGGGGGGAGCTGCTCTGCAGGAATGCGAGGCAAGGGCCAAGCCAGGGGAATGCTTTCCACATTATATTCTCTCAGTTTCCGGCAATTTGCTGCTTCGGGACTTCCTAAGCCAGAGGTTGTATCCGTATCTTTCTGCTTTACAGCACTTGATGGGCTTGTGGAGAGGGGGTGATCACACGTGTGGTGTTTCCTTGGGAAAAAAAGAGTTCAAAAGGAAGAGCAGGCATGGGAATAGGCACTTTTGGGGCAGCTGCGGTGCATCCCAGGGTTGATTTATGCTTTAAATATAACAAATGATGTGGATAGAGCGACATAAAACCCCCCTCCTCCTCGCCTCTGCCGGGTGTAACGTGGAGGGCTGAGCAGGATTCAGCCCTGGGGCCGGAGGGTTTCCACATGAGGCTGCAATACAAAACATCTGGAGAACATCAGGCATAAACAGACAGGAATGCTCCAAACTGGGAACGGGTCCAAGCTGTCCCTTGCAGGCTCAGACAGTCACACACGCACACTCACTGTCTCATCCCAGAGCTCTGCCAGCCCTTGGGTTGGGTTTTGGCTATAGGAACATCCTGTCCAGGAGCATTTGGAGTTTGCAGGTGGGATCCATCCCAGGCACATTTCTGGGGCATGCTTGGTCACGAGACTGTGCAGGGGCTGGAGCTGACAGCTCCAGTGATCTGCCACTGGCATCCTCCCAAGACTCAGCAGTTTCAGGGATTTTACTCCCCTCTGGGCAACTGTGTTGGGAATACAAGGCAATTCCCACCTCACCAGGAGCAGCCACTTCCCTCTAACACATGGATTTAGTTGCAGGGTGGAGTGACAGACAAAAATTTTGGGTTTGAGGGTAATTTGCTTTTTGGAATAATTTTTTTTTTTTTGGTGAAAGTAGGGATCTTGGAATCAAAGCAAGAGGAGGGGAGCGAGAGAGTCCAGAGCAACTTCATTAAACAGTGTCCCTTCCTCAGACTTGTCCCACAGATTGCTTTTGTTTGGGACCACACTTGATCAGCCAGGATTGATTTAAAATTAGGCTGGGAAAAGCCTTGCAGGAGCATCCATGGGGCTCCTGGATAAAGCCAGGGACAACTTTTAAGTGGCGAAAATTTCCCAGGAGGTGAAAATGAAACAGATGGTCTTTAAGGTCCCTTCCAACCCAAACTGTTCCATGATTCCCTGAATCTGTAACCTGGGAGGATTCAGAGGGGAGCTCATGGGATGGACAGCATCAAAGGTCTCTGGGTATAAAGGGCCACCATCTAGGAAAGGGGATGACCAGAGATCTGATGGCTGAATGCATTTGGAGCTGAGGACACTGAACCTGGGACCCACCACACTCTCCTGCCTCATGGGAAGAGTGGGTCCTGCACGTAGCAAATGCTTGTGCAGAGCAAATAATTTCTATCTAAGATAAATAAATAACAATGTAAAAACAACTTAAAGAAAAATAAATCCTCTGGAGCCTCTGCAAGAAATGTCATCTCCAGCCCTGTTCTCTTGGCTACTACTGGACACAAGCCAGAGGGGCTGATTACCATGTCTGAAAATCCATGGAAGTGGTCATCAAATGCCTGTGCATTGAGGAGAGCACACACTGAGGCAACTCTTCTGAAGTTGTCTTTAAGTCAGGAGAGAGGAAAGTCCCCACCCTTCGCACTGAATGTGGATTTACCTCCTGCAAGTACAGGCAGAGCCTCAGCTCCCGATAGCATCACAGGGGGATGTAAACACAGGGAGCTGGCCAAGCCTTCCCGTGGAGCCGGATGAACCTGGTTGGGAGAGTGGGGAGAAGGAAATGCTGAATGCATCAGCAGTCACCCGAAAGGACTCTTCTCTAAGCCTTCCTCCAAAGGGGTTTTTTTTTGGCCAAGGTCTTGGCCTTTCTCAGAGCTCTTTGCCTTGTGGCTGCAAGAACTTGCTGGGTGAGCGAATCCTGGGTCATTTCTAAGAGTTTATTTCTCTTCCTCAGTGTCCACATTGCGCCACCAAACACCTGGAAAACACGGTGCTGTGCTGTCAGCAGGATGATGAGATGCTCACCCCCACCATCTGGGTCTGTCTTTACCCCCCAAATGAGGGTTTGCAGCTCCCCATGCCATCATCACCCCCTGGCACCAAAGTGAGGTGAGAAGGGGCTTCCCAAGCCGTGTGCAGACAACAGCTATGGTGCTCCTGCGAAGCTGCCCCGGCCCTGAGAGCCATGGAGAGGAGCAGGTGGTTTTTTGGGAAGTTGGCATCGGTGTCACTCAGATATTTCTGTGGCTGAGCAGGTGGGAAGCGACGCTGGATTTGCAATGTGAGCCCGGGCAGAGTAACCCAGATGTCACCCCGTGCTGCGGGAAGCGATCCCAAGCCTGTAATGGAAGAAAGTTGTCTCCTTATTGGACTTAAAGCAGGTAGAGGAGGCAGTGGGTGAGGAGGGAAGGGTGGGATCCTCTGTTGGAGCTGTAATTAAGGCGGTTGTCCAAGGAGAGAGTGGATGGGGAGATTGGGGTTTATTTTATTCCTTGCTCTGCATGAACTGGGCAGTAAAGTGAGAGAAGGTGCAAGATCCCACCTGCACCCCAAAATCCTCCAGTGCTTGCAGAGGAACAATGGCTGGGAGTCCTCTGTCCCACATACATCCCCATGCCTCAGTTTCCCTGGTGTAAAATATGGATTGAAACCCTTGATGGGGGTTTCCTTGCTCTTGAGTGGGCTTGGGGCTCCACAAACACGGTGATTTCTCCATTTTGCTATGAAATCCTCCTCAAACACTCTCCCTCAGGAGAAATCCCAGCCCAGAAGAACCTTCCCAAAAGGGAAGCTATGCTAGGAGAGGGCTTCACCTCCTCTACCACTCTGACAGGAGAGCTGCACGTGGCAGCTCTCACGGGGCAGGCGTGGCATTGGCTCTCTCCCCATAAACCCTCTCTGTGTTTACTCTCTGGATAAAAGCGGAGACTGGAATAACCAGGGCTGAGCAATTGGAGTAATTTTTTGGCACAGGGAAAGCCAGCTCGTCACGTGTCCACACCCGTGGTGTCCCTGCCTGTCACCAGGCTAATTGGGGAGGTGATGCTCCGCCACATCTCCTCTTCCTGGGCAGTGCTGGGAGCAGCCCAGACAAGCTGCTGCCTCTGTGAGGCTTGATGCTGCCACAGGAGTGTTTGTTCCTGAGCCCCATGACATCCTGGAAGTGAACTAATCCGTTTTTGATAGCTGGGGAAACTGAGGCACAGCCCACTGGGGTGACCTGTTCTCCCCAGAGACATCCACCTTTGCCATGTTGTCCTTCTCAGGGCACTGGGTGACACTTCTTCACACTGCCCCTGGGAACAGAGGGGGAAAGATCAGCAGTTCCCACGGGAAATGAGTGGGACACCATCACATGGAGGAGAGAGAGCAGGAAGCTCTGGAAAATATTGCAGCTCCCCAAAATCTGGACAACTCAGGGTCAGAGCCTTGGCTTGAGCTGAAGGGGATTATTACCTCTGCAGAGCAGGGCTGGGAGACCTGCACTCAACACAAGGCTGGTGTTGGTCAGTGATGCTGGGTGACCTCACTCAGTTGTTGGCCAAAGCCCACCCTGAGCCTGGGTGCAGAAGATGCTCTTCACCAGCTGTCCCACCAGCTCCAGGCACAGCCAGGAGAGCTCATGATGCCCTTCCAGCCACCAGCTTTTCCATGGGGCAGCAGGAATTTATGAGCTGAGCATCCCTGGGGTTATTTACGGTCTATGGAGAAGGCTGGTTCAGGGAGGAGGCTCCTGACTCCATTCACGTATCCCATGCCCTTGTTTTGTGCATGGGTGAGGAGCGCTTGACCTGGGCTGTGCTTCATATGCCTCTGGCTGGATGCCTTTCCCATAAAACTGGGGCACGCTGCATCCAGCTGGCAAGCTGGTAGGGAGCTTTGACTCAGCTGGACTTGGCTCCAGCTCTGAGACTTCAGCCCTGTCCCTCGTGAAAACCTACCCTTGGCGCTGGAGGAATTTGCTGGATGGACCTCAGGTCTTGCAGTGCCTTTTTATAGCTCTGTTTGGGTGGGGAAATCTGAGCCACCACGTGGAAATTCCCGCCAGAGGGAAAAGGGGTCTGGATGCTCGTCTGGATGATCCATGGGATCGAGGGGGACATCAAACTGGGGACCCCTCTGAAGGCACCACAGGGTGGGACACCAGCAATGCTTCTGCTACCACCTTCCTATGGGAGGAACAACCTCTTCCCAAGGGCCATCCATCCCTCCTGTGCCCATGCCAGGATGGAGGCATGGCTGCAAGGATGGAGGCGGGGAGCAGGGAGCTGGAGTTTGGTGGATCTATTTCCATCCCTGCCCTCGATGCGGCGCAGAGCCCTGGACACCTCCAGGTGTTATGCAACTGCTTGGAATCAAAACACTGACGTCAGAGACTTTAATTAGCAGTGGAAAAGTGTTTCAGGGATGCTGTGGAAGGATTCTGTGCCACTGGGTCCCCTTCTGAAGGACTGGGATACATCTTGGGAAGGGCAATGTGTCACCATACCCCTCCAGCCCCCAAAAGCAGCCAATGGTTTGTGCAAATGGTCCCCAACATGTGCAGGGCACTCAGGGAGCTTTATTCCTTTTTTCCCCAGCCTCTGAGGTTTGTCTTGGGGTTTCCCAGAGCCAGCAGTGGGTCTTGGCATTTTGTGGATAACACCGAACTGGGGAGCAGTGTGGCCATTCAGCAGGAGGGAGGATGAGGCCCACAGGACCCTGCTGAAGTTCAGCAGAGGCAGATCTCACATCCTGGGACAGGCTGGACACCTGCAGAGCAGGACCTGGGATCACTGCAAGACCATGCCTGGAGACCATGTCCCATTTTGGGCTCCCCAGTCCAGGAGAGCCCTTGTTGTGCTAGGGCCAGCCCAGCAGATCCCCCAGGCAGTGTAGGATGCACTTGGAATCTTTGTGGGAAGGAAGGGGAAAGCCACAGGTGACCTGTGAGAAGATGTCACCATCACTGCCAGTATTCACTCCAAGGAGACTCGAGCAAATCCAATCTATTTGCATACTGAGACCAATTTGCATACTGAGATAATGAATTCTTCCTGATGTCCTGCTTGCTTTGCTCAAACCCATGAAGAAATGGAGATTTTCTCCTCTGCTTGGAGCAAAACACTCGCCCCACTGGGCAGAATTCAGCCCCAGGGGAGCGGGGAGGTGGATTCCCAGTGGATTGTTGAGGATCTCTGGCTGCAGCAGGGTGATGGACACCCGTGAACGGGGCAGCCTCAAATCTCACCACACTCATATCCGTGATCTTATTTTGATACAACTAATGATGTTTTATTCCCCAACGAGCTCTTGTGCAAAGCTCATCTCATTCTGCAGCTCAGCTTGGCTGTTACGCTTCCTCAGGAGGGGGAATATTCCTCCAAGCTGTGGCTCAGACAGGATATTTTTGGCATAATTGGGCTTCTACTTGGCATTCATCATTTCCAGACATTTGCCTTGAAAATCCCCTCTGAGGAGTCCTTGTGGGGATGCTGGGGTTGAGGTGCTGGGCTGCTTCCATCTCCTTGGCTCATCAGGCTCTGCTTTCTGCTGGAAATCATGACCCCATGGAGGGCCCAGAGGTCAGAACCTCTGATGGTGGATGCAGGAAAATTGTGGGGGTGGCAGGAACTCTCTGGTAACGGGGCTCTGACCATCCTGCAGGCACAGAAATTGGAGGGGAGACACAGTAAGACCTGGAAATACACCAGGTAACTCATCAAAACACACCCACCCTTGTCCCAAGGGGACCAGGAAGCACGTGAGGGCTGATCCCCTGTAAAACCCCAATTTCCAGTCTCCGAAGGGCCTGCCTTTGCTTGGGATGCGAGGCAGAGCTGAGGGCTGGGAATCTCCAGCTTGTGATTTGGACTGGAGTGACTCGGGGTCGGTATTTTTTGGGGCCCTGGCATTGATGGGATCTCATACTGAGCGTTTCCAAAGCTGGATCTTGGTGATTCCCAGCGTGGCCTGGGACACTGCCATCCTCTAGTGGCTGTATCCAGAAGCACAGGAGTGCTGGCGTGGAGAAGTCTCCGGAGCCACGAGCACCAGGCTGGGCTCTTCCCTGGGGAGCTGGAGTGTGGGGTTTGAGGACATCCATGGATGTTCCCCTTTCCTCCACCCACAGCAAATGTTGGGGGCAGCTTTTCTTACTGGAAAAGCGCTTGGTGTCCACTCCCAGTGGGCTTTGGAAACCTGTATTTTTTTGTCAGTGACACCAAGCTCCTCCATGGGCTTTGTGTCTTGGGCCCGGCCCTCCAAGGAGGGGTGGATTTGGGGGCAGCCTGCTAACTCCACTCACCCAGATAAATTCCTGGGGACTGTGTGGAATGAGGAGCTGTGTTAGGTGTGAATTCAAGGTCCCATCTTTGGGAATTTTTTGTAGGTTTTAGTCTCGGCATCTCCCCCTTTTACTTCAGCCCCATCTTCAAAGTGTTCTTGAGTTGAACCTACTGCTTGGACTGCAACTGTGTGGTGGTTGTGTAGTGTTGGGGAGGACAGAAAAGACCCTTTTTTCCTCTTCTGTGAGGGTTATAGGCCCAGGAGGAGGCCCCAGGGTGGTTTGTGTGGGAGATGATGAGGTAAAAGGGATGACTTCTGAATCATGGAATACCCTGAGCTGGATGGGACCCACAAGGATCACTGAGTCCAGCTCCTGGCCCTGCATGGGGCAACCCCAAAAATCCCGCCCTGTGCCTGAGAGCATTGTCCAAACTGTCCTCGAGCTCTGGCAGCCTTGGGGCTGTGACCATTCCCTGGGGAAGCCTCTCTGGAGGGTCATGGCTTGGGTGGCTGCTGGGGTTCAGCAGAGGACACCAGCAACTCAGTGCCGTGATGGGAGGGAGAGGGGCAGGAGCGAGGGGACAGGAAAGAGAGAACCACAGAAGGGAGCTCTAAAGCAAATTTATATGTATATAATATTTAAAACAGGACCTGAAATGGGGCCCTGAGCCAAATCTCAGAGCCCTGGTGAGGACATGAGTGTCACAGGGCCTGTGATGGGGCTGGTACAGGATATTTGCTTTGAATCCTGAGAGTCTCGTTTTCCCTGCCTTCCTTCCTTTCCCAGGCAGGTTCCCTTCTCACAGCAGGATTTCCTGCGGTGATGGACACAGCTGTCCCAGCTACAACTGACCTCCCCTCTGTTCACCCACTGATGGAGAGGGACACAGGAGTTGGGGCAAGAGGGGGTGGGGACTGACCACAGAATTCCAGAATTGTTTGGGTTGGAAGGGACCTTCTGGATAATCTGGTCTCCACGCCTCTGCCCTGGGCAGGCACACCTTCCACTAGACTGGGTTGCTCCAAGCCCCATCCAACCTGGCCTTGCATGGATATATTGCCAAATATCCTTTTGGATCCTGACCCAGCTTCTGTATCACTCCCCTGTCCAAGAGTACAAAGGTTTGAAATCTCACTCAATTCTTGAAGTTTGGTGCAAACTTGAAATACAGCTTAAAAATGCAGTGGAAATCCATCTCTTTGCACAATAAACTGCATTTTTGTTGTGTTGCATCTTGCACAACGTGATCCTGGTCCGTGAAAGGAGAGCTTAGGGATCAAAGTAATAACACCAATTAACAAAGAAATTATCATAGCAACTAATTCAGAACGATATGCCAGGGATTCAGATGATGTGGGCTGTTAGCTGAGATCCTTCGTGCTTTCTCCTACCACCCTGACTTGTGTGAGTGTCCACAGAAACACTGCAGGAATGGATCTTCAAGCAACAAAAATGCCTGGTCCCTTCAGCTGCAACGAGCAGCCTGAAAAGACGATTCAAAAGCAAGCAAACAGACCAAAAAAACCCCAGACGAGATAGTTTAACATGCCAAAAATTCCTGAGTCAGTGTTCCTGAGGCCTGAACGTGCTGGCCTGTCCGTGCTGCTGATCCCAAATGAGATGTAAATATTCTTGGCCAAAGCAGGGTCTCAGGTTGCTCGCAGCTTTTGCTGCCTCTGCAGTTCCGACGTTTTGTGGTTTCGATGGAAATCTGCTTCCCTCCAGCTGCCTGTCGCTGGATTACAGCTCCAGCTGCATTTCCCACTGCCTCTGCCCTGAGCAAGACCAGAGCTCTGCAGTGATGTTCCCACATGTGGTCAGTGGCTGAGCTGGCTGCAAAGACCAGGTCAGTCCATGACATTCGGGACGTGCATCCTGGTGAGGCTTTTCGGGGTCTTATTGGGGGCTTATGGGTCATGATCCTGCTTTTCCCAGGGCAAAGAGGGCTGCTTCATGCCTTTGGAGCAAGCAGAGCCTTGTTTGTGGAATTAATTCAGCTCTACTCTGCCCTTGCGAGGTCCCAAAACATCCCTTTCATTTTGTCTCCTGCTGAGGATGACATTTTCCATGGTCCAAGGCCATGTGTGATTTCCCTGTGGTTCTATTCACAGCTCGGAGAGAGCATCACTTCTGGGAATCCTGGTGCCCCAGGAACTGCTCATGGTCTGGAGAACACCAAAGGCTCCTGTAGACACCAGAAAACTCTGAACTGGGCTAGTTTGCATCTCTATGCCTCATCCCAGTGAGATGACAATTGATGGCACTGTGATGCTGTTATGATCCAATTAGTATAATTATTAAGTTTCTTTAGAAATTCCTCTGCCCAAATTAATGTGCAAACAAGACCATATGCCAGTGACAATAATATGGGTTTTATTTGATGATAGGTATGAGAGAGAGAGAAAGAGAGAGAGAGAGAGAGAGAGAAAGAGGTAGAAAATAGGTGGGGGGCACAGAAAGAAAGTGACAGGGACAGAATAAGGAAAATGTCACCACTCCGTGGATCCCAGCGATGTTCTGTGGATCCTCTCCAGCTGGTCTTCCTGGTGGTGAAGCTCCCCCCGAGGAAAGCATGGAATCCGATGGGTATTGATGCTCAGGCTAGGCAGGCACGTCCAGGCGTGTCCCCCTGGGGAAGGGGGCAGTCTCTTACAGCAGTCCCTGGGTTTGTTGCATCACGTGCAGTCCTGTGGGGCAAAGCCTCTCACGTGGATGTCCCGTGGGGCTGGGGGTTCCACAGCTGGGCCAGTTTGTGTAATTGGAGGATGGGTGTTTATTGCCTCTCACCAGAGGTTACACCATGCACCCAAAACCTCCTCCTCCCCCCTCGGCTGGGGGGAGTCTGTGTAAACCTGGCTTCTGTGAGCTGTGCTCTCCCCCCCACCCCAAATTCAGCTGGGATGGCAGCTGGAGGCTTTGGCCTGTTGTGGATGCACACCTTTCCTCAGCCTGAGGTGACTGAACAATGGGTTTCCTTTAATCTAATCAGCAGTTTGATTTACGGTCCAAAGTTCTTCAAGGAGGTTTCTGTGGCTGTAGCTTCTTTAAAACTTTATATCAATGTTTGAGGCATCAACTATTTTCAGTCTCTGACAGATGCCCACAGAGAAGGGGCTGAGAGGACCTTCTCTGCTGAGGTTGTGCTTGTTGGACTCTATCTGGAGCATGTGACGAGTACCCTGCCCTTTGTCTGAGTGGGAAATGGGCTTCTCTGCTTTTTTTCTTTTCCCATTTTGATCCATCCATCCATCCATCCATCCATCCATCCATCCATCCATCCCTCACTCCTTTCTGGTATGCCAGGGCAGCTCTATTTCAGTGGCTGGTGAGGTGCTGCCTGCCTAAAGGGAGAGCTGGGATCTATCATTAACACACTCCTTGTTTTTCTAAGACTTTGCCTTTAATTACTGATAACTCCGCCAGACTCTACTCTTTTTTCTCCAGGCTGGCTGGCTGCCTCCAGGCTGAAATGTTTTTGGAAAATTTCAGCTAAAATAGTTCAGTATTTTGCAAGAATTAGATTAGGAAGAAAAAAAACCCCAACTGTTTTGCTCCAGTTGGGTGGGAAGCTTCCAGCTGTTTTCTGCAGCCGTTTCATCCCTGGTGTGCATCCGAGGGGGCCCTGAAAGCCGGGGGCAGGGAAGATCCTTGAATTCACTGAACCAGCGGAGCCTGCCAAGGATGGGACTGTCCTTGAGCAGATCCCGTCCTTGTCTGGCAGCCACTCGCCTCTGCTGGCCATGAGCCTGCTGTGACTGCTCCTGGTAGAGCAAGGCTGCTCCTTCCTGCACTGCTCCCCCAGGGAGAAGGGAGAAAGGGCTGTTGGAGACTGCCCTGAAGCTCTTTACATCTTCCTGAAACCCCTTATCTGAAACCCAGAGAAGTTTGTATTCTGTGTATTCTGTGGACCCAACGCTTCCTCCCTCCCTAAGGATCAATTCACCAGAGGCAAAATTGCCCTGGGGAGATGCCCTGGGGCACCCTGTGGAGCTGGTAGATTTAGCAGAGGACCTTCAAGGTGCTGAAGCTCCTCTGGAACAGCAGGTGGGATATCCCAGTCCAACACCTCTGGCCCGCTACACAATTCAGCCAAGCCCTGGAGTCCTAAATCCTGTCCTGGTAGGATGGGACTGTAACGCTGTGCCAGGGTGAGTGCAGGGTCTGGGACCCTCACTGGAGCCTCGGGGTCTTCATTTTGTCTCCTTTTTTACATCTTGTTCCTCATGCAAAGGGGGTGTTGATGGATGAGAAGCTTGACATGACCCAGCCATGTGCACTCACAACCCCATGTGCCCTGGGCTGATCCCAAGTGTGGGCAGCAGGAAAGGGGGGATTCTGTCCCTGGGCCCCACTCAGGTGAGACCCCACCTGCAGAGCTGCCCCAGCCCTGGGGCCCAACAGCAGAAGGACGTGGAGCTGCTGGAGACAGTCCAGAGGAGGCCACGGAGATGCTCTGAGGGCTGGAGCCGTGCTGGGAGAGCTGGGGGTGTTCACCTGGAGAAGAGAAGGCTCCAGGGAGACCTCAGAGCCTCTTCCAGGGTCTAAAGGGGCTCCAGGAGAACTGGAGGGGGATTTGGGACAAGGGATGGAGTGGAAGGACAAAGGGAATGGCTTCCCACTGCCAGAGGGCAGGGACAGATGGGATATTAAGAAGAAATTGTTCCCTGTGAGGGTGGGGAGGCCCTGGCACAGGGTGCTCAGAGAAGCTGTGGCTGCCCCATCCTTAGAATTGTCCAAGGCCAGGTTGGACAGGGCTTGGAGCAACCAGGGATAGTGGAAGGTGTCCCTGCCCATGGCAGGGGGTTGGAACAAGATGGGCTTTAGAGGTCCTTGAAACACAAACCAGTCCATGATTGTCTGGCTTCACCACACTCCTGTCCTTACAGGGTGCTGTGGGCTGCACTGGGACTCTGGAGGACAAGGGAAAGGCTGGGACACACTGTGGCCACCCTTCCTGCTCCTCTGTCCCAGGACATCTCGTGTGGCACGTCTGGGTTTTCCCCAAGTGTCTGTCCCTGCACCCTCCATCACGAGGGGCTCGTGCTCTGCGGGGCGGGCAGGCAGCTGTGCAAACAACCCCATCTTGCCCTCAGCTTACACTGAAAAATCAAAGGGAGTTTTGGGGCTGAGTCAAACAAAGTAAATAAATAGAAGAACCCCCTCCACTGAAAACACAGACTGGGAAAAAAAAAAAGGAAATCTGACCCAAACCAAAGGAGTTATTTTGCTTTTGTTTCTAGCCCTAACCCTGTTTTGATTTAATACTGCTGGTGTGAATAAGCTGTGGCAGATGTTGACTTCTTTTCATCTGTTGCGTATTTTTTCTTCTTTTATTTTCATCTGGCTAGAGAGATTTGCCAAATTCATGAGTTCTTCTGGTCACTTAAATCCACTTTTCTTCAGTGGAAAAGGCAGAATGAGCCAGACCCCAGTAGATGAAGGTGCAGTGTCTCACGTAGGACACTGGTGCAGGCACAGATTGTAGTGCTGTCTCAGCTTTGGCCTCCAGATGCTGCTCTGGAAGGGTGTGCATGTCCCTTTGTCCCTCTCTGTCCTATCAGCCAGCCCCTTGCAGATGGTGACCTCAGTTTCTCCGTGAATCCAGCAGGTATCCCTGCTGGGTGGCTGCATCCCACCCCAGATCCTGCTGGCGCTGCCAGGCTTTGCTATTCCTGTTCTGGATTCAGCCTATTTTGGTACTCCATGAGGTGGCACGGGGCCTGAGGAGTGACCTCTCCCTGCTCTTCAGACGGCCTTGATGAAAGAGGAGAAGGGGGAAGGGTGGGTCAGGGTGTTTTTCAGGGGCATTTCTGTGGTGCAGGATAATAAATACACCCGGGCCTTGCTAATGCATAATAAGGCCTGGGACAAATTGTGGTCATTTCAGTTTTGCAGCTGACCTGAAGGAAGGAAGGAAGAGGATTTGGCAACAAGAGTGAACTCCCGAAGCCTTGGCCATGGCATTTGGCCTGACATTAACTAGAACTGTGCCTTCCTTTGGCAAAAGGAACAAATCATCCTCCTTCCCCCAGCCCTGCTATCCCTGGGCTGTCCCACGGTGCTTCAGGCTTAGGAGAAGTGCAATGAGGGGAAATGTGGAAAAAGAGTAGAATCGTAAAATCAGAGAGTCACAGAATGCTTTGGATTGAAAGAGACCTCAAAGATCTCTTGTTCCACCCCCTGCCATGGGCAGGGACACCTTCCACTATCCCAGGCTGCTCCAAGCCCCGTCCAACCTGGCCTTGACACTTCCAGGGATCCAGGGGCAGCCACAGCTTCTCTGGGCACCCTGTGCCAGGGCCTCCCCACCCTCACAGGGAATATCTTCATCCTAATATCCAATCTAAATATCTCCTTTCTTGGTTTAAAACTCTTCCCCTTGTCCCGTCCTTACCTGTCCATGTAAACAGTCACTCTCCCTCTTTTTCAAAAGCCCTCTTTAGGTACTGGAAGGTCCTAGAAGATCTCCCTGGAGCTTTCCCAGACCAAACAGCCCTGGAGTAGCACAGCACAGATGAGCACGGGGGCCGCGGTTGTCGTGAGGCAATTCGGAGGAAAAGCAGAAACCAAAATGAAACCAACCAGGAGTTGACCCTGCAGCACACCCAGCTGCCTTGCAGCCAGGAATGTGAGGTGTGGGGCAAGGAGGGGGTGGGAAAAAGGCACCAGGTGTTTTTTTATGTAACTCTGACAGAGAGAGAAACTGAGGCAAGGTGCCCTGACTTGCTGGGTGGCTTTTGCTGGGTATTGCAAAGCCCTGCTTGGTCAGGGTGTTCCTGGGGCAAGCTGCCTTCCAGGGAGGGCTGGGGCTTTCAGCAGGGTTAGCAGGAACTCACAGGGATTCCAGTGAACCCCACGTGCTCCTGCAAGAGCAGGGTGAGCAGTTTCCCAGCTCGGGGAGGAACTACACAAGGGGGACATTACATGGTTTGCTTTCCAGGCTCTTTATTTGGAAAAACCAACAAATTTCGGGGCAGTGAGAGCAGGTAGCACTTCTCCTGCAGAAGAAAACGACCCAGACGTAAGGATGGGATTTTTCTGTCATGAAACTGGATCAGAGTGTGCCCTCACAGCCCAAGTGTTTCTGGGCTCCTGTTCCACGCTGCTGGGTAAACAGGATGTTGATATAATTAGCTTTCCTGTCATCAAGCCTATAGTAGCTGTACAGTGGAAAAAACCCTCCTGGCAGTGTTGGGCCATCTCTCCGTGGAAAGATCCAGTGTCTGATTTCAGCTCCCTTGTTCCTTCTCCTTCCAAGCTGCAGGTGGGAGATCCCAGAGATCTCCTGCTTCATCTCTTGAACGCTTTGCCTTCCTCCCCATCCCTGTTTGAGCCTGAGAGGCGGGAGAAAAGACACTTGGAGCTTGGCAGAGGGAGAAAAGTTGGCTTGGAAGATGATTTCTGAGAGGGTGGGTTTGGGCTGTGTGTGGAGAGCCAGCTCTGCCATGTGAGGAGCTGCCTCCAGCCTCTGCTGCTGCTGGAGACGAGGTGGGTGCTTGTGGGACAGAGCAGACCTACACTCCCATTGCCATGGATTTGTGTGGGGATGGTGGGAGCAAAGGGCCCTGCAAATACCCCTGACCTGGAAAAGAAACAGTCTGTGTGTCCTAAAGGAAAGGTTGAGCTTTGAACCTTTTTCCCAGGGGTGTAAACCACCCCAAGCTCCTGGTGTGATGACAACTGCAAACGCAACAATAATCGTTGAAATATGAAATAAGCCAGCAAAACCAAACCAACAAACATCCTCCCCCCTAAAACGTTGCATTTTAGGAGGATGCAAAATGGGGGGTGTGCAGAACCTCAGCCCTTCTCCAACTCCCTGGGCTGGGAAAGGCAATGAACCCTCCTGAGATATATATCTATAAATTGTGTAATTTTGGGGGGAAAGGAATAAAAGTCTGTCCAAATATTCCTGACTGCCTGGAGCCTGGAGGCAGTGGGCAGAGCCCTGTAAGGTTTGCAGAGGAATGGGTATGTGCCCACATCTTCCAAATTATGTCCTTGGCTTGTGGCTAGATTTGGGGGGGAAAAGAGACAAAAACCAAGTGGAATGAAAGCTCCTGGGTGGCACCAAAACTCCCTTTGGGCCAGGAAGAAGCATCACAACCCTTGACATGAGACTGAGTGGAGGCTGCTTGGGTTTAAGCCCTGTGGGGTTTTATGTTCATGGCAGTCATGGCATGGTGGGGAAGGGGCTGATGCAAGCCAGGATCTCACCTGGATGTGGCGTGAGGAGGGTGGGACCTTGGGTGTGCTCTGGGGTGCCTCAGTTTCTGTGCAGACATTGGGTTTCAAAGGATTCACTGCCCTCAGACCTGCTCCTGGCCTCACCCTGTTGGGACAAGCAGGATGGCATCTTGCCTGGGTAGGGATGTTGTGGCACTGGGATTGACTTGTTCCTTCCTGGGCACCTTCATGAGGGGAACCATAGGGCTAAATTGGTGCAACTCTCAGCCTACCTGTGCTGAGGGTCTTGCTCAAGCCCCTGCTATGCCACCTCCCCCATTGCTGATGGAAAGTGCCATTGAGTCGAGCTCTGTGTCCTCCACTGGGGCACTGCCAGCATCCAAGGTCTGGCTCATCCCAGCTGTAGGGCAGAGGCTGAGGCACTGGCCTCACTTCACCCCAGCATGATGGAAACAGCGTGGGCTGTGCTGCTGCTCTACAGGATCCTGCCCAGGGCTCAGCCCTGCCCATCCTTGAAACACGAGGAGCCGGTTGACCCTGACAACTCAGAGCTCTCCCTCTTTGTTTTCCTCGAAGAGACATCCCTCAGGGTTTTCCCAAGCTAGAATAAAACCAGAGAGCCCTCGGATTACAAAACAGTGCCACGGCCACATCTTCTTCCTATGCTATTTTCCTACCCCCTGCCCCACCAACTCCCCCCAGCACTGTGAGACCAGCTGGAGCCACTGGCACTAAAAAACCCTCCAGGACCCAGCAGCCATCTGTGGGCTCCCAGCCAGCCAAGACACTTGAGCTGGGCTTAGGAGCTGCGGGGCAGAAGCAGCAGCCAAATTTTTGGAGGTTCAGGCTGGGGTGACCAGGAGGTCTCTGGAGGAGGGTGTCTGCAGAGGCTTTGAAGCACAGCAGAGAGTGATCCAGCTGAGGGCAAACCTGATCATCCCACTCCTACACTGCCAGCAGAAGTTTCTGTCCTGTCTCGGTGTCAGGGCTCTGAGGGCATGAATGAGCCTTAATGGCCAGGACCAGCTTCACCTGCAGCCTCCACCCCACCCCTGGGCCCTGGAGCTCTTCCACCTTTCCTAGAGGTGAAAATCTCCTGGGAAAACACCAGCTAGAAGCACTTCCTGAGTTGCTTCAAGTTAAGTCTGACCTCACCATCATCAATGTGTCCTTCTGACAAGAGGAGAGGTGCTCCTGGGGAAGGGGTGCTCCTGAGCCGTCTCCCGAGGGCCAAATTCCTTATCTATTTGTTGGCCAAGCATCTTGCAGTGTTCCCTAAGGCACGAAAGATTTTCTAAGGCCCACACCACCCCTGGCTGCAACCAGAGAGGAAGGAGAACCACCTCAGCTTGAAATGATACCTGTGAAAAAGCAGAGGGAGGTGGAAGGAATCTTGTGACTGTAACAAAGTGCAAAGTCTGGGCCAGTTCAGCAGGTCTCAGTGGGCTGGTGACTCTGATCTGAGGTTGTGGCTTTCACCCTGGGCTTGCAACTCAAGCCAGACAAGCAGGGGAGTCTGTGGAGTCTCCTGCAGCAGGAGGTCAAGTCCAGAGCCTGTCTGCTGTGGAGGCCCTGATGAAAAGCCAGGACCTTGCTGCTGGTCAAGATGCAGTCGTCAACAAGACCTGCAGCAGTTCATACCACGAGGTACTCATTATTACCTCATTTAACTTGTTTTTCTTCCAAATAAAGTGGTGATGTGCTGGTCTGGAGGACATTTCCCCCTACCCCACCAGGAGTCACCTTGGAGAGCTCTGAATGCATCATCTCCAGAATGTCCCAATCCAGAGGTTAACTCCATGTCTGTGCCACCAGGGCCATTGAAGATGAACTCAAACGTCCTCAAAAGGGGCCTGGTTCCTCCTTCCCCCTGCATCCCATCTATTGGTTATGGAAACCAGAGGCACCACGTGCTCCCATGGGATTCAGGCCAGGTCTGCACACCTAGGGATGATTCCACGTGGAGAAGGGTGAAGAGTGAAGGTGTGCACAAGGGGGGCAGCCTGTTGCTGGTGTCATGCTGGTTCTTGAATTACCTCCTCTGGTCAGAGGGCAGGAGTAATCCTGGCCAGGGATGGGCTGGGGCTAGAGCTCACACACTGCTTTGTCCCTTGCAAGGTCTCTCACTGGATTTCGAAGCCACATGAGGTCCCCAAGATATTTGTTTCATACAATCCCAGAATGGTTTGGGTTGGAAAAGACCATCCAATTCCAACCCCCTGCCATGGGCAGGCACGCCTTCCATTAGACCAGGTAGCTCCAAACTCCATCCAGCCTGGCCTAGGATACCTCCAGGGAGGGGGAATCCACCTTACAGTTCAAATGAGGGCTTGGGTTAGGTGATGGGGAGCTGGGATTTGGCTCTTCCCCTTCCCAGTGCTGGAATGCCCCTGGAATGTGGAGTCACAACCCATTTCAATGCCATGAACACTCCTGGGACAGCTCACACTGTCACAACATTGGCTTTGTGAACCAGCAAGAGGGTTTTGCTCACTGTAAAGTCTCTGTTGCTCTCTCACCCAAACCAAGGTCTTCTGGAGGACTGAGCAGCCCCTTGGTAGCACTGTCACAGCCCGTGATCCTTCCTGCGGACACGGAAGCTTCACATGGATGCTTGTATGGGAACTGACCTTTCCTAAAGCTGAATTTAGAATCAGTTTTTAGTGTAAATGCATAAAAAGAAGACAGCCTTCCTTCCTTGGGTGGGACTCTTTCCCCTCCAGCCACATGCCTTTGTGTGCCCGTGGGTATTAATGTTCACAGGAGATAATATCCCCAAAGCCATCGGCTGGCGTCACAGCTGCATAATTTTCCTGCTGGGCTGCAGTAAAAACAGGCACTTTGGACATTAAAATGCCAGGATTTCTAAGTTCCTTAACTTCCAGTCACATTCCCCGCTGATGAGATGATTTCCAGGAAGATGACACAAGTTTGTGGGCTGCTCTTCTGGGCTGAGGTGGCACCGCTTGCTTGAGGGTCCTGAACCCTTCACTGAGGACTGTGCAAGCCCCGGAGTTGGAAGGAGGTGATGCTGAAGGGAACCACTCCTAAAATATCTGAGATCAGCAGGAGAGTGAAGGAGAGTGTTTGTAATATGTCAAAACAAGGTATTTGAGCATTTCTGAGGGGTCCTGCCGGGCTTTTTGGAGCTTGTGTCATGTTTATGGCTCAGTCACCTTTGCTCAGGTGTTCTGCTCATGTGGCTGTGTGGGAAAATGTAATCCCAGCTGTAGTCCCCCAGGAAAGGGCTCCATTCAGCTGCCCACCCGCAGGTGTCTCTGCCTTCAGAGACACCCTCGGTGTCAGGGCTCTGAGGGCATGAATGAGCCTTAATGGCCAGGACCAGCTTCACCAGCAGCCTCCACCACCCCATCTCTGGGCCCTGGAGCTCTATTTAAGATCAGCCTGGGGCAGTCAGAGTTGCTTAGGAAGAGTATGGGTCTCTGGCTTGTTCATTAGCTGTTTTTTTTTTTGTTGTTGTTGTTTGTTTGGTTTTTTTTAATTATTCCCCCCCTCATTTTGAGACTTTGTTTTCACATCTCTTGGATGTCTTCCAGCCTTGACTGAAGTACAAGAGCCTGCAGCACCTCCTGGTCCTTGTTTTCTGGCCACAAGCAGCTCTGTGCCAGCACCTCCAAGCCGTGCGTGTGCAGGAGCCAGGTGTGGGATTTGGCCTGTGGACAGGGGTACCAGCACGCTGGCTTTGCATGTCCCGAGGTAATGAGGATACAGTGGGAGATGGATCCACTGCCTTCAGGCTTTGGAACTAGATGACCTTTAAGGTCTCTTCCAAACCATGCAGTGGTTCTGTTTCATTCCAGGTGGCTGAGCCTCAGCCTCCCAACCCCTTGTCGTGCCAATATCTTGCATCAAGATCCTGATAAGTTGTTTCCTGCTCCAGAATCCCAAGTGTTGTAACATCCAGCTGCTGGCTCTGCTCTGTGAGTGACAGCTGTGCGTGCCCCAGCGTCCCAAAATGAGTGAGGAGCCAAGGGAGGCTGGCCAGAAAACTGTCTCGGTGCTCTGCAGGGTGGGATTGCAAGCGCTGTGCCTTGGCGAGGTGCCACCCAGAGCTGAACCAGGGCCATGCTCCTGTCACCAGCCAGCCCTGGCACAGCTGGCAGGTGCCCCCGGGCTTTCCCAGGGTGGTGGTTTCAGTTCAGGGTTTGTAATGTGAGCTAGCACAGCTAAATTCTGCCTGCTCTGGGATTGAGTTCCTGAGAGGGTCACATAGCTCAGCCTGGAGCTGTTGGATATGAGCACTGAGGAGCCAGAGGTCTGCAGTGGGGCCGTCAGCACATCCCAGGGATTGAGGGCAATGGGATAGCTGTCTCTTAGGATGTCTGACAGCCTTGTCCAAATGCTCCGTGAGCTCTGTCAGGCTTGGGGCTGTGGCCACTTCCCTGGGGAGCCTGTTCCAGTGCCCCAACCACCCTCTGGGTGAAGAACCTTTTCCTGATATCCAACCTAATTTCCCTGACACAGCTTCACACCTTTCCCTCAGGTCCTGTCCCTGGTCACAGAGCAGAGATCAGTGCCTGCCCCTCTGCTTCTCCTTGTGAGGAAGCTGCAAACCACAACGAGATTTCACCTCAATCTCCTCTTCTCCAGGCTGGACAAGCCAAGTGCCCTCAGCCACTCCTCACGTGGCCCTTCCAGACCCTTCACCACCTTTATGGCCCTCCTTTGGATGCTCTCTAATGCCTGTATGAGTTTATATACTTCTATATTTATGTCCTGCCTTTCAAGCCTGTATAAGCCTTCCCAGATTCCCCTCTCTCCTTTCTAACACCACTGAGGATGTTGTCCTTCACGCACACCTCCCCTCCTGTTTCAGGTGACTTAGTGTCACAGTAGCAGAGGTGGCTGCAGAACTTGAACCCAGCATGCAGTGGCTTAAAGAGGGAAAGCAGCTGTCCTTATCTTTAATGGCCATCTCTCACATGTGACACTGTCCCTCAAACTCCTTGGAAACCTACAGACCCTGATTTCCTATGACATAGTTCAGATTTAGTCCTAGAGCTGATTGGTCCCAGCAAGGTCTTGCAGGGACAAGTGTGTGAATGCCTCAGTACCCAGGGCGAGGAGGGGAAGCTCACCCAGTCGAGGCATCTCCCACCATTTTAAGGTCAGCATCTTTGTTTTACCTAAATGCAGATTTTCTTTTTCTTCTGCGTGATTATTCTGACAAAGCTGGAACAAACCTGCAGTAGGAATGTTTTTCATAGAATCACAGAATATTTTGGGTTGGAAGGGACTTTAAAGCTCATCCCATTCCAGCCCCCTGCCATGGGCAGGGACACCTTCCACTAGACCAGGTCGCTCCAAGCCCTGTCCAACCTGGCCTTGATTTAATGCAGAACTCAGCTATAAATAATGAAATTTAATGCCTCAAAATCTTCAGAAATACCTTCAGCAGTGAGCTGCACAGATTAACAATGGGTTGTAAGTAAAACCTTTTCTTTTTTTCCAAATTGCAAGTTTTTTCCCAGTTGCCTACCAGGACAAATTTGGAGGCACATGTGACGTGTCTGTCTTCCTCTTCGTACTGGTCTGGGGAAGCTGGCTGCTCTCAAACCATGGGAGGCTTTTGGTTTGGAACTTCTTGGTTTGCTGGGAGCCAATTTTCCCGAGTATCCAATCTAAACCTCCCCTGGCACAGCCTGAGGCCGTTTCCTCTCATCCTGTCCCTATTCCCTGGGAGCAGAACCTGACTCCCTCCAGATCCACCCTCCTGTCAGGGAGTTGTGCAGGGCCAGAAGGTCCCCCCTGAGCCTCCTTTTCTCCAGGCTGAGCCCCTTTCCCAGCCCCCCCAGCTGCTCCTGGTGCTCCAGACCCTTTTCCAGCTCCATTCCCTTCCCTGGACACCCTCCAGCCCCTCAGTGTGATCTTCATGTTCTCAGCTGGTGATCATCTTTCTGTGCCCTGGAGCATGAGGGCTGTGAGATGCTGCAGCTGCCTCGGAGCTGGAGTGACAGCAGATGCTGCTTGTGGAGACATCAAAATATTTAATCCTTTGTTGGAAATGATCATCTGTGGTGTCATTGCGAAGGTGGAGATCAAAGGAACACAATAAATGTGTCAGAACAAAACCAGAGATGAAGGGAAGCGGCTCGCAGAGGATAATTAGCAAACAAAGCATAGAGAGCTTTTAATCTCTGGAAATTCCCTGTGCTGTAAAACGTCACCAGGTGGAAGTCAGGGGCTATCGAATTCCTCACAGCAGCTCTGCTCCCTTCCCTTGGGAGAGAAACAGGCTCCCTGCTCCTGCAGGCCAGGAAAAACAGTGCCGGGGTTTGGAATGTGCCTTCTGGGGTTTTTTATTTAGCAGTCCTAAAATACTATGGATTTTATTTTTTTTTTTTCCCTCATTGATTGGCTTTGTGCGAACTTTGTATTTCCTTGCCAGGCTGCAGGAGGCCTTGCAAGGGCTCTCCTTGCTGGCTCTCCTTGTCTTATCCCACGCTTGATCACTTGTGTCCTTCTCCTTCACACGTGCCCGTTTAATGCCCAAATTATTGCCTCTGGATGAGGGATGCTGGCAGCCCTTGTACTCATATTTTGTATTGGGTATGGAGCAAGGCAGTGCCCACACCTGCATGTGGGGCTTTAATTCCAGAATATCCTTCTGCCCTGAGCAGACACTGCCAAAAACACCTTTCTTGGGGATTCAGACTGGGATTTAACTGCTGCCCTCCTGGATGGGCACCTTTCCTGGACTGGAAGGGGGTAAAAAGAAAGGGAATGCTAAACCAGCATATTTTCTTTCCTTATAGAGGTAACTTGAGGCATTTGTCAGTTTTAGGGGATTTTTTTTTCCTGCCTCTGGGATTCTTCCTAGCCATGATGGAGAGGGGCTCTGAAATGATTACAGGCCACAGTAGATTCTGGGTCTCAGTCTGTCCCTTTGTGTCCTGAGCAGGGATCCCAGGAAGAAAATTTCAGTGTTTTCAATCCATGCATGCTCCCTGTCCGTTTTCCCTCTGTTTTGTTTAGAGATGTTTTGTTCCCTTTTCCAAGGGATGTGGCTGTTTTTTCAGGCACCTGTGGTAGCGGGGGACTGAACTGGGCTGTTTGTGTGAGGCAGCACCAACCAGATCAACAAAAACCAGCCTGTGGGATAAACAGCCCCTATCTGCCTCCACAGGCTTGTTTGGGATGGGAGCTGCTCTTTGCAGAGGAAATGTGGATCATGCCATAGCGAAGTCTAAAGGGAGCATGGATGGGAATGTTTTCCATATCAAGGTCTCTCCAACTGTTTGAGCTCTGGCGTGATCCAAGAGATCTGCTTACGGCATCTGAGATCTGTCCTGCACTGGGGGTTCATTCCTACCCAAACCAGTCTGAAAAATCCATTTAAACATGGGATGTTGGCCACCTGGGGGCTTTTCAAAGCCAGCTCCTCCTGCCTCTCTCCCTTTCTTGGTGTAAATACCTCTACGGGTCAGAGTGGTGAGGATTCACAAGAGATGACCCAGCTGATGATCCAAACCTGGCTGTTTTCCGAGTGGGTCACACCTCCCTGATCCCACTCTGGAAACGTGGCATGCCATGAGGATGGGCTCTGGGGCCCTTGCACCTGGGTGTTTGATCTCCCTGCTCGCCAGGGAAGGGCTGCCAGGTGCTTTCCTGTGGAACTGGGGCTTTGTTGCTGCCTGTCCCGAGGCTGAGCCCTTCAGGATGGTTCTTCCCAGCCCTTTTCCCCTGTGGTTCACCCTGCACTGCTGGCAGTCCCCTGGCCCAGCCTGCAGGTCCCATTTAAGCATGGTGAAGCCACCACAGACTCAGGAGGGTCCAGGAACTGAGTTAGAAATTAGAATAATTTTTTTTTCCCCTAGGAAAACAGGAGGTAGGGATGAACAGCTGAGGCTCTTCCCTCTGCACCTCTGCTGGCTCAGCTGCAGGTGGATTTCAGCCATGGAGTTTATTTTGCTCAAGCAATTTTTGTTCATGCCTTGGGAGGAGGCACCAGGGCCTGAGCAGGTGGGTTTGGTGGCCCAGATCTCTGTTACAGCAGGTCTCTCTTACTCCATTAGGTGGTGATTTAGGGGCAGGGATGCTCATAAATGTCCTGAAAGCACATGTGGGTTAATGCTCCAGGGAATGTGAGAGCTGGTTAGAGGCAAGGCCCCCTTCTCAACAGTGACTGGGAGTGACAGTGCTCACCACAACAGCCTTTTCATGACAATAAATGTCTGACTTTGAGCAATGAAAGCAAGAACATTTGTAGCTGAAGACTGTCCTTAAATAGCCTCACAAGGACCTCTCTGGCTGCAGGTGTCAGGGAAGTACAGGATGTTTTGTGTACGCTCAGCACACTCGGTTTCATCCAGAGGAAAGGGCTGTGAGAGGCCTGGAGCAGAATCAGGACCTCTTTGCTCTGCCTGGGTCACCTCTTGTAGCTGTGAAGGAATCCTTCCCTGTGAGGGTGGGGAGGCCCTGGCACAGGGTGCCCAGAGAAGCTGTGGCTGCCCCAGGATCCCTGGAAGTGTCCAAGGCCAGGCTGGACGAGGCTTGGAGCACCCTGGGATAGTGGAAGCTGTCCCTGCCCATGGCAGGGGGTGGGAATGGGATGAGCTTTAAGGTCCCTTCTAACACAAACCATTCTGATCCTATGATCCTTACCTGAGCTCTTCCACCAACCCTGTCCCTGTGTAAGCCAGACCTTGTTGCTGACTGTCCACTCTTCTTCTCCTGATTATGGATATTAAGAGCCCAGCTTTGGAAAGCAAAGCTTCCTGCTGAAAGCGCAGCCTGGTGACCAAGGGCAGCCAACACAAACACCTGGCAAGCTTCCCTGGCCAAGTTTCACACCTAGAATAAATCAAAATATCTTCCTTCCTGCTCAGGCTGCTCCCAAGGAGCTGCTTGCTCCTGCCACACACACTCTGTTCTTTCCAGGAGAAAACTTGCTTCCTCAGGAAAGTTCACACCATGAAACCTTTTATTTTAGACTGGCCCCCTTGACTGTGGCTCCGACAGAGAGCTGGGAACAGGGAGGGCTGGTCCCTCTCCTGTGCTGACTTCAGGCACACTTAGCCTGGGAGGTCTACGCATCTGTCCTTAATTAGGGCTCCCCAGTGAAAAAATATGGAAAAACCTCTCAGACAGGTCAGGGTGAGGAGAAACATCCTTCCACCCCTCTCACTGATGGAGTTTCTGTGGGTTTATGGAGCCTGGTGTTTGGTCATTGCCCAAACATGTAGAGTCAGGTGGGAGTGACCAGGTCCCCTCAGCCTGCCTCCCTTCTGGTGTCCTCTGTCTGAGCTTGCTGGTTTCAGAGGGGTGGAGTTGCCCTGAGCTGCCAAGGTAGATGGTCCTTGATTTGTTTGGGTTTTTTCCCTTTAAAGAACCATTACTTGGAGGAGAGGGTGAGAACTATGGTCAGGAATTTAGATTTTGGAACAAATCCATCAGGAAATAACCCTCTGTGCTCCGACAGAGGAAAATCACACCATCTGCAAGACAGCAGGTGTCTCACCAATGCCTCCACCATCCCTCTGGCTTCTCTTGCTGAACCTCATCCCACCCAGCTCATTCCAGCAGCTGAAGTGTGAGTGCCAAGTGCTGTTCGATGTGACCTGGGATGTCCTGGATGTTCCCTGCTTGCTGGCTCAGGAGGACACCCTGCAGGTGCTCAGTCAGGTGTCTCAGATGCCCATGACCCCGTGAAGACAGAAAAGGTCTGGCAGGACTTCTTAGCTGGGAAAAGGGGAAACACAGTAGGCCCGTCAATCCAGCGTGACATGGAGCGGTGGGAGGGATCCGCTTGTTCATCCAGAAGTGATTTCTCGAAGGAATTTCTGGCCGAAGTTTAGGGAGGATTTTTCCTACACCAGCACTGTGTGCGTTTTGCATCGCTGGGGAGGATTCCGCGTGCTGGTGGAACAGCAAAGGAATCCCCTGGCTCAGCTTTCCATCGTGAAAAGCGGCGATTTCCAAAAGTGCCCTCACAAACATTTCCAGGCAGCAGCCTCTTTGTCGGCCCAGTCAAACTTCAAAGCAGGAGGAAGACACAGCTGATGCAACGAAATTTTTTTGACCAGGTCTGCACTTGGACAAGAAGCGTCCTATTGTGTTCCTTCGGAAGAGGGGTAACTGTGCTGCTCCAGGAGCAAAGGGGCAGCATCCTGCTGCATTTACAGCATTTTCACATCCTCAGGTGAAAGCTGACACGAGGCTGCCCTGTGATGTGACAGAGGAGGAGGAGGAGGAGGAGTAGGAGGAGGAGGAGGTGGTGGAGGATTTTTATCCCGCTTCTTCTTTTGCAAAGTCTTCCTCCTGAATGACCTGGTGATGTAAGATCTTAAATTTGGAATTACCTGAAGAGCTGCTTTAGCCTTCCCTCTGCCCCATGAGGAAGGAGACAGCAATTCCATAGGAAATCTCTTTTAGGATCACTCTCCTGTCAACAGCTAACAGCAGAAAGCACTGAGGAGGAATATGGGTTGGGTTTTTTTTTAATCTCTCAAATTTTACTCCATTTTAGAAGAAAGTATTCCTTGCCTTAGCTATTAGCTCAAGTGATTAACTTATTGTCAGTGATTTATGACTCCTCTTAGGATATTCCCAGGGTTATTGGACTGACATCATCAAATTGCTCCACTTAAGAGCAGGCAGAGCCACAGATAAGCAATCCTGAGGAGCTGCTACTGTTCCAGGCAGCGTTTGCTGGGATGTCAATGCTGTGAAATGCAGAGGCTGAGTTTTCTCACCCAGGGCCCAAGCTCTGGTGGTGGAGCATGGACTTGTGCTTCACCACCATGAAGCTTCATCCAGTAATTTTAGATGCTTCCAGGAGCTGACAGCCCTCAGGCTATGAGGGAAAAGTGAAGCATCCTAAAATTGGCTCCTCCTCGCATTCCTGATAAGGCGCTCTGTAGTTGCTGTGCAAAGTAGAACTTGCTTTTCTTTTATCATTCCAAATCTCTCTGCTCCTCTGGGTCTTCTGCCCTGTCCAGGACCATCAATCTCTCCTGTAGGCTTATCTCCACCCTGCAGCTGCGGGACGCATCCCTCTCCCATCTCTGCAGCTCTTCCTCTGAGCTGGCATCTCTGATCTGAGCACCTCCTGTGCTTCCAGGTCAACCATTCCTCCTCTTCTGGGGGCAAGTCCTACTTGCTTCTTGTTTCTTAGTGGCCACAGTCTGCAGGCAGGAGAAGACACTGGAAAAAGATGTTGAGGGCTATGCGGAGCCCTGGGGTGATGGATTCAAGGTCAACTCTCAAGTACAACTCTCCTCTACAAACCCAGAGCTTTGCTGTCCTGCTCCCACCCGGAGCTGCTCGGCTGTGGCGGCACAGCCCAGCCCTAAAACAGGATGCCAGCTATTTTCTTTTTTAGGGTGGACACCCTTGTCAAAACAAACCTTCTGAGATAAACCCTGCTGCCATTCAGCCCTGGGTCACTGCTTCACACAGCCCGAGGTTACGGGGTCCAGCCTGGCCATGGGTGGGAGATGACCCAAACACGGGCACGTCCGGCAGCTGTTGGGCGACGGTTCCTCCATGTGCTTGGTGGGTGGACATCTCCCTTGCACCTCTACTCCATCCTCAGGGCTGCCAGGAAACTGCTGGCATTGCTGCCACTCCCTGCAGAAGAATTAGGGGGTGACTGGGTGGCAGCCTGCACGTCCCCCTGCCCTCCCCCGGGCTGTCCCTGCCACAGCTGGACCCTCCTGGCATCACCTCACTCCCTGTTAAACACATATTGGACCAGCCATGCCTCTGTGCAGCTCCATCCTCATGGCAGAGCCTGGGGGGCACATTTGTAGTTTACCACTGACCTATTCCAGCCACCTTGTGCCTCAGTTTCTCCATGTGTGATTTGGAGGTGGAGGCTGTCACCCCTTTGATCCTCAGCCCCGAGACAGGCTGTCTCCTGCTGTGTCACCCTGACAAGCACATCATGGGGCTCAGGACTCCCGGGGACAGGTGGCTGGAGGATTGTCACCACTAGGACAACAGTAGCTCCTCCTGGGACGGCCAACAAGCCAGCAGCTCATTTTTCTCACCTTTCCGCTGCCAGTCCCTGTGTTTGCCAGCCCAGAAGGTGTCTGGCAACCCCCAGTCTCCAAGGGCCAGGAATGCAAATGCCAGGTTGATAAAATGCCTTGTTTCAGGAGATGCTGTGGAGATTTACACTCCAACTGGGACTGAAGGCAGAGTGTGCAGTGGTCAGTGCAACACCTCCAAAATAAACCAAGGAAAGGCTCTTGTGAGACCTCCTGCCCAGGATTTCTGCTCATCTATCTGGGAATGGTCCCAGTGAGAGACATGGACACAGAGACAGTGAGGGAGATGCCAGAGGATCTTCCTGCACTCAGTGATGCAGTGAAGGCTTTTGTTTGGTCTTTGGTAACCCTGACATTTTCTTCTTTAAAAACACCCCCAAAGGATGGAAAATAAACCAAAAAACTTAGAGTTGGTCTGGAGTCTGTTCACATGGGTAGTGGAGGTGTCCTGGGATCTGCTGGCCTCCAGCTGTGGTGGGTCTCCAGGACCAGGCGCATCTGCAGATGTTTCAGCTGTCGCCGAGCATTTTGTGTGTCACCAGGGAGCCAGCTGCTCACTCCATCTGAGTTACTGTGCTCTGCCAGCCCACTGCTGTCCAAAATTCATCCCACTGCCCCCTGATCGCTGAAAACGCAGTTTGGGTCAGGCTGGAAGCAGCAGCAGCAGCAGCAGCAGCAGCAGAGGGAGCTGGTCGGCCGGTGGATGCTGGAAAATTGATGCTCAGAAGGTGCTCTTGTTTCGCTGAGAGCACTTCAGGGGCTGGGCAGGAGCTGGCCTGCAAACACTGCACCCTGCAGCCCTGGTGACCGGGAAAATGACCTTGTGTCCTCGCGAATCAGCCCGGGAGGCGGAGGCGGGACCGCAGAGTCGGGGCCGGGAGCTGCTGGAAGGCAGCAGATGCCGGGCTGAGCTCCACGAGGACAAGAAGTGCGTCAGCACAGCCCGTGCTGGGTAAATAAACCCGTCCCGCGTGGGTCCCGCTGAAGGGCAGCCTTGGAGCAGCGCTGCCGGTGTTAGGGATAAATCCCACCGCTCCAAACTGGCTGGGTTTCCCAGAAAGTGGGATTTCGTCTCTGCTGCAAGGGCTACCCTAAACTCCTCTAGACTGAGTGTTTTTCTACTTCATTCGAAAAAAGCATTTAAGTTAAAGATGCCTCTCTCCTTTTCAAGGAAAATCTTTGCAGATTATCTCCTTCTCAGGAAGCAGATTTTGGCAGAAATCTGAATTTCAGGTCGCTGAAGTTTGCTTTGGTTTTATTGCTATTCTGTTTCTGGATTTTTGAAATTTAATTTTTTTTTTTAAATAATCACTTATTTTAAATTACGGAGTGGAAGGCTGGCTCCACAATTTAGAAAAATATTTGTTCATTTTCGGGGAAAAAAAAATAAAATCAGTCCCCTGGTTCTGCTGTAAATCTGAGTGATCTTGGTAACTTTAGAGCACATCAATCATTAAAGTCCATTAAAGTTAGGTCCTTAAATGAATGACCATTCGGCCAAGGGACTTTGGGTACTTTAGGGCTTGGGTTTAAATCTGTCCTTGCCCTGCCTTCGCTTGCCATAATTCCTTGTGGCTGTGAAATGAGAACTGCTCCGTCTCCCAGCGGGCTCGTGGAAGGATTTGTCCGTGTGTGATGGACACGCTCAGGGGTCTCTGGAGCCCTCACCTGGGCAGCAAGGCCATGTGTGAAGGGCATCCCCTTGGTCTCGCCCCCTGACGTTGTGTCACACCCTGTCCTGTGACATCCCTCGGCTGCCACATCTCCCTGTGGTTTGGCAAAGAGGTTCCCGGGGTGGAATTTTCTTGGCCGTGAAGGCTGATGGAAATCTCTGACGAGCTCTTGCCTGCTCTGTATTTCCCGCACATCTTTCACAGTTTCTGTGCTTTCAGGAAGAACTTCACACCTGCTTAAACTTGATTCCCTTTTTGGGCTTTAAATATTGAGAGCAGATCAGTATCTCATGAATCTCCTCGGTGAAGATGAGTGTGATTTGCTGGGAGCTGTATCACCCTCTTCCCCCTCTCCTCTCCTTATTCCCACTACAAGCTCATTAAGTTAGAGATCCATCAAAGGCTGTAACTGCTGTGGATGTTTCCTGAAGTGTCTCATTCAGAGCATGATGAGGTTTGAGTGCTTCTCCTAATGCAAGCACAATCCAGAGTTACTGGTGTGCTCTTAACTAATAAACCTTCAATTGCAGCCCAGAATAGCAAACTCTGTAATCATGGAAAATTGCTTTCTGATGGGTGAAAATGCACAGCCTGGGGTGGAGATCTGCTTCCCTTCCCCCTTCTCCTCCTTTCTTAAGGCAGTGAGTAGGAAGATGGAGAGGGGCAAGGAAGGCAGGAGCAGCCATCCTCCCCCTCGCTGTTGTGATGGCTCTTTTGGTGTTTGACTCCCGTTATCGCTGCAAACTGAGGTTTTAGGATGCATGGGAAGGGGACTTCTCCAAGTCACTGTAAAAGCCTCCCCAGTCTGGGCTTCATCCAGGAGGTTGCTGAGCCTTCTGTGGTGGTGCCAAGTTCATTTTTCCCTGGAAAAAGGTGCATGCTCAGCATCCTGAGGAGAGGAGACCTGCACCACCAGGGAAGGGATGATCTGGGAGCCTGGTGGGTTCATCCACGGTGTCTGAAGCATCAGTGCTTCACCAGGGAGCTCCAGAGAGACCTGGGAGAGCCTGAGCTCATCCCAGCCAGAGACATCCCTCAGGATAACACCAGAGCCTGGCTAGAGAGGGGGTGAAGAGCTTTTCTGGTGGGTGGGAAATACTCCAGTGCCTCCAGCTGGAGGAGTGGTCTGCGAGAGGCAGTGAGGGAAGGGGCTCCTTGAGCTTCAGAGAAATGCCTTGGGGGCACACCTGGGCTTACAGGTGTGGGCTGAAGAGCCGTGTAAAGTGCGGTTCAGCAGGTGACAAAATGCCAAGTTTTAACTGGTCTAAGGGCAGGAACATCCCCCTCCATGTCCTTCTTGGGGGCTTTACGGCTCAGCAGGATGCGTGATGTGAGGCACTGCAGGACACTGAGCCCTCTCTGGGGAGAATTCCGGGGCCAGGAGCACGGCGGGGTCATTCCCTCATGTGCAGAGCGGGAGGCACTCCCTGGAAAGGGACAGGGTTATCCTGATGTCAACCCGGGGACTGCAAGGAGCGAGGGCCAGGATGTTCCCTTGCTGGAGCCTGGCCTGGCTGAGGATAACGCCCCTGGAGACATCTGAGGCACTGTGTGCAGTGACAGCCTCCGAGGGATGACAAACACAGCACACGCAACGCAGGAACACGGCAGTGAGGGAGGCTGCCCAGCAGCCACAACTCACGTCTTTGCAACTCCAAAGTTGAACTCAAACTTCAAATTCAGTGGGAAAACCTCCCCCCAAACCTTAGATCCACATTTCCCTCTGTGAGGTTTGGCTTTAATTAGGGCTCCTGTGCTCTTTCTGAATTATTCATGAATAATTATTTTTCTTCATACAGGCTGGTTTTGGTTATCCTGCTTCACCTCAGGCTGGCTCATCTAATTAATTGGCACCTATGAGAATATGAGGCACAAAAATCCCTCCAAGCCCTTTCAAGAACTTCATATCTAAATTCAAAGACTATTCAAGGACTGAGGTTCTGGCTACTGAATATTAATACTCATAAAGTAATATTTATCCTTATCCTCTTCCACTCCACCCCTTTCCTTCCTTTATGCTTCACCTTCCGTAAATCAAGGTAAGACCATCGATCAGCATCATCCAAAACCTTCCCGGGGCTCCCTTCTTTGCAGCTTAGCTGGAATAAATTGTTACCTGTGTTTGAAAGCACCTGATGGGCTTCACTACAGAAATGAAGGTGCTCTCCCAGTTGATCCCTGGCTGAAAGGAGGAAAGGATGGTCTGGAGCACATGTGCTGAGAATGGGAGCAGAGTGGCTCAGCTGAAACCACGCGCTCTCCATGGGAACCATGACTGGAATCATGGAATCATGGAATGTGCTGAGCTGGAGGGGACCCACAAGGATCACTGAATCCAACTCCTGGCCCTGCACAGGTGAATGCCAGCAATCCCACCCTGTGCCTGAGAGGGTTGTCCAAATTCTTCTTAACTCTGTCAGGTTTGAGGCTGTGTCCATTCCCTGGGCAGCCTGTTCAGTGCCCAACCACCCTCTGGGTGGAGAACCTTTTCCTAGTATCCCCCGAACCCTTCCCTGACACGTCTCCAGCTGTTCCTTGGATCCTGTCACTGGTCACCACAGAGCTCCAAACCAGGACAGTCACCACTGAACCTCAAGGCTGTAGAAGGCCATGCATGGCTGAGGGTTGTCCCTGTTTTGTGGGTTCCTCGTGCCATTGAGTGGTGGCCGTGGAAGCACCCAGAAGACACCAGGGGATGTCTGACAGAGCCAGCACCAGGCCATCCGTGGCTTCCCCTGGTGCTGGTCCATCAAGGAGATGATTTTTGATGGCGTGACAGTGTTACCAGGCCGTGTTTTGAGTGTTCCTTCCAAGGCAGAGCAAGATACAGCCTCAAGCCTGGAGATCTGTGGTCTGTGGGAAACGGCAGTAGGTCCAAGGATGAGTTGATGAGGTGTCAGATTAAGGTCAGGGCTAGCTGGGAGGGAGCGTTTCTTTCCCACCATGGTTGCTGAGATGCTTGGGGGAATTGAAGAGGACACAGAAGCTGCGGGATGGCGCCATGCTCAGAGGGCAGAGGTCTTGAACAAGGGGAAAATCTCCAGTGGCCACAACCCCACCCACACTCTGTCTCTCTTCCTCTTGCTGTGTTTGGGCTGGAAAAAACCCTTGAGTGCAAGAGGACCCTCTTAGCACCTTGCCAAGGTCTGGGCCAGGACAGCAGCTGCATCATGGGGCCATTCCTACAGTGATGATGTCCTGCATGGGAAGGGGTTTGGATCTTGGAGGGGGTTCCTTGGATCTCCAAGCCGAACAACAGACCTGGCCAGGACCAGCAGGAGCCCTGTCTGCAAGAGCTCTGAGCCGCTTCAGCCCTTTGAGCAGCTAAAGAGTAAACAATGAAATGAAATAGGCACAAACAAGCCCCGAGATCAGAATTCAAGGGTCTTCAGCGCTTCTGGCCTGGGATTTGCAACAAAACCTTTTCTCAGCCGGCTTTGAAAAGGAAACCCACACAAGCTCCTTTTGCTATTCAGCCCAGACACAGGGCTGCTACTTATTCGAGCCCTCTGAATGTTCCCTCAGTTCCCGGGTTCCTCGGGCTGTGCCAAGAGCATGAACACTGAGGCCACTGGCTGTAGGTGGGCAGGAAACGTCAGCAGCACAGCAAAGCATTTTGCAGAGCAGGGTACTCAGGGCACATCCCAACACTCTCATCCTGTTTCTTGCTGTGGAAAATGGGGAGAAGTGGTTGAGAGAACATCCTGGAGGCTGCTTGGTTTCCTCCTGTCATTCCTGTTAGGGTTTTGGCTCGGTTTGCAAGGCAAAGCCAAGCTGTTCATCCTCATTCTGTTCCAGCAGGAGCAGGGCCAGCACTGAAACCTTTCACCTGAGCCATTTGACACAGGCTGGGGGCTTGGCCAACGCAGCTCCAGAGCTCAGCTGTTTGGAAAATGCTCGCTGCTGTATGTGCTGTCTTCATCTCCCTCTTAGGAGGAGGGCACGGCACTGGGATCCTCTCCTTGGGATGCACAGCTTGGCTGTGCCTCAGTTTCCTTTCAGCCTTATTGCTGCCTCACTGGGCTGCTGCACATTTCTTGAACTGACCTAGTGGAAGAAGCCCTGAAATTAGGCTCAGCCTAATGCTGAGTGCTAGTGCTGATGTGCTCCAAAACCAGGTGAGGTTTTCAGCTCCCCTCGATGCCCTGGAGGGGGCTGTGCTGCCTGGATTCCCCCCAGGGATGAAGCTATGGAGTGGTGTCCCCTGGATCATCTGGGGCCATGGCAGAAAAAGAAATGGGATTAACACATTGCCTGTGTTTTCTTTTCTGCTCAGAAGGAGATTTCAGCCTGTCTCCATGTTTTGTAGCCACTCTCAGGGACTCCTGGATGCAGCTCCAGGAACCTTTCCTGGATGCTTTGATTTTTAGCCCAAGGAGTATCAACCAGGGACATGGCTTGTCCTCATGGCTGGATCAAGGAGAAAGTATCAGGTTGTCACCCTTTTGCTTGTCCCTGGAGTCTCTGTGCTTTCCCTTTTGTTATGAAACAGGGGTTACATCACTTCTTTTGCCTTCCTGAAAGCCTGTAATCTTCTCAGAGCTGTGGTGACATGGAGGGATGGAATCATCCACAGTGGTGTTTCTCCCAGCACTGAGGATTTTGCTCTCTTTTCTACTACAAAACAAGCTCCAGGTATCTTCATTTCTCCATTGCCCTGTCATATCCCAAGAAAATTCCCTCAGAAAACCCCTTCTGCCCTACAAATGCATTTTCTTTTGATCCCTGCCTCTGCCAGGCATCACCACCTTACAGCAGTGATGCCAGTGCTGCTTACATGTGATTTTAAGTTCCGTCTTAGTAACAACACAGGGATTTGAATTTCTAGCTTGTGAGCATGGATCATGCTAGGAGGGCTGGTCATGCCAGGAAATTCCTTGCATTTTCTTGGGCAGTTTGCTCCTCTGTGCCTCCTTGCTGGAATGGGCTCTGACACAGCTTTTGTTTGCTGCAGCTGCTGGAGAACAGAGTGAGCATCGTTTCTTTCTTCCGTGGGCGAAGCTCATTGTTTTGGAAAGAAAGCTGGCATTTTTAGAAACCTGCTGAATTGGCATCCTGGATCCCAGAGTTCTTTTGGGCCAAAGCCCAATGGATGGAAATGGATGCTGGTATTTAGGTAGCTGAGTCCTGCTCCTGGAGTCCAGGTAGTGAGGTTTTCACCTGTGAACGGAACCCCATTCCTTCTGACTCCAAAGGACTTCACCCTGAAAGATAGAAAGCATTTCACAGGGCTGCTGACACATCTCAAGAGGCTTTTCCTACCTGTCACAGTGCAAGTGACCCATCCCTACTGCCATTGCCTTGTAGATGATCTTCCAGCTTCACAAGCTGCATCCCTTTGGAAACCTCTGTCATCCCAGGAGATGCCAATGCGTGTCCTGATAAACGGATGCTCCCACAAAAGGCTTTTGAAAAGTGATGGAGGGGAAAGAAAAGCAGGCCTTGTAATGTTTGCATGCAGGGAGTGAAAATTTACTTAAAAGGTCGGGTGAGGCTTGTTTCATTCTGGTTCCCTTTGGTAGCTGGAGTGAGCTTGTCAGGAATAATAAGGATAATAAATGTTGCTAAGCAATAAGTGATTCCAAATCAGCTTTATCAGCTCAGCCCTCTGGGGAGGAAAAGGATCTGAGCAAGGAAGAGCAGCAGAAAACAGCTGGTAAGGGGATGGAGGACACAAACAGCTCTGGTCACCTTGAGGATGAGCCAGCCCCTGTCCTCCTCACCGGATTGAGCTCTGGTGTTACCAACCATGAGCCTTCATGGCTGAGGGGACAGAGAGCCTGCAAAAGGCAAAGGCCCAACAACGTCAGCACAGAGCTAGCGGATATCCAGAGGGGTTTTCCCGAGGAAGAACAACACAGGAATTGACCTCTCCTGCTTTTCCGCTCCTCTTGGACAAGCCGGCCAGCTCTTCCCACTGCCATGAACTCACACTGGATGCTCCCACCTCGTGGGGCAGGGAGAGCATTGGGGGTCACACGCGTGTCCTTGAGAGCTCTGTGTGAGCCCAAATGCTTTCCTGCCCTCTCCTGCACTGCCAGAACTCTCCAAGCTCCCAACTTATGTCCCGGAGCTCTTGCTGGAGGCTTGTTTAGCTGTGACAGAGATGTGTCCTTGCTCACTGGCTCCTTTCCATGCAGATTATGTGGGTAGGAGTGAGGATGGTTAAAGCTTCTCCATCCCCATCCAAGGCACATTCCCTGCTGCTGAGTCCCTTTCTCCATGCCTTTCCTGCTCAGATAGGTTCACTCTCGGGTGAAGCTGTCTCCAGCATGGGTGAGGTGCCAGGAACTCTCATGCTGGAATTAAGAACACAGGGGAAGCGTCAGAACAGCCTGTGCTGTGCCATGGATTCGGTGTTGTGTGCCAGAGGAGCTGGAGTTGGGGAAGGGTCTGGAGAAGGGCAGCCAGGAAGGTGGAAGCAGGGAGTTATATTGCCATGAGGAGTAGCCAGGTAGGTACTTCTTGGCTGTGAAAGATGGCTGTGGGAGCACAAAAGAGCAGCTTAGAAACTCATGGATAGTCTGAAGAGTGTGGTTGAGGACTCTGCCTCATATAGCCCGAGAGTTAGGGGTGATCACATGAAGCTGACAGGACAAACACTTTAAATTCCAGGAAATCCCAGAGATGATTCCCCCACCTTGCTGGTGTTCCAATTACTTGCTGGCCATTAGGATGAGACTGATGGTTGACTGGCATCCCATACAGCACCCACGTGCTGTGGAAGTGCTCTTCCCAGTGGGAAACCTTTGGGGATGGCTGCAGAGGACTTCACTGTCATTGTGCACACTGCCTGGTGTCACTCCTCCTCCTCTGTCACAGTGTGGAGTGGGGCTCCAGAGCCTCTCCTCGCTGTCTGCAGTGACTCTCGGCTGCTGATGCTGCTGGTGAGGGAGGGATCAACCCCACGGGGTTCCACTCGATCCTGAGTGATGCAAGACACCCGAGTTCCTCATCACCCCTGGGCTGCTGACTTCCTTTTTGCCTTCCAGTTTGATTCCTGCTCTCCTTTGCCCGCTCGCACAGGAGCACCGCGTGTTTGTTTTCCAGCAGCACAGCAGGGTGTTTTGTCTGAAAACATTTACACTCCTTTCCCTGGTTGATTTGGTACAGCTTTAGTTTTGGTCCCAACCCAGCACCACGCTGGGCAACCTCCACCTTGTCCTGGGGGCCAACACACATCGTGGGGGGAAGCTGCTAAGTGGATGCTAAAATTAAGTGGAAACCAAGCCCTGGTTCCATGGCGTGCCCACGTTGCCCTCATAGATCCTGGGGAGAGGAACGTTGTTCTCGGTGGTGTAATGTTTTGTCATCCTGAGGGAGTGCAGGACATGAGAGCTCATCCCTGAGGAGCTGCATTGTGCCTTCCAGCCCAGCAAACTCTCCCCTGAGTGTTCATGCCCACCTAATTTGACTGTAGAGGTATAGATGGGTTGATCTATACGGAGTTCTCCAGGAGAATAGGCAAAAATCATGGAATGGTTTGGGTTGGAAAGGCCCTTAAAGGCCATCAAGTCCAATAGGCAGGGACACCTTCCCCTGGACCAGGTTGCTCCAAGCCCTGTCCAACCTGGCCCTGAACACTTCCAGGGATGGGGCACTCAACAGATTGATGTCACTGCATTCCACAAACCCACAGACGGATTCCACAAAAATATTTGAGGATCGGAATATTCCATAAACCCCCCCTCCCCCCCGCCCAAACAGCAGAAAAGAAAGTGCATCCAAACAAACCTTGTGGGGTTTTTTTCCTACTAAAAGCACTTAATCTCCACTTGGTCTCTTTGTGATGCTGGTGCCATGTGCTGACAAGGGGAAATGTTCTGCTGGACCTTAATTTTTATAGCTTTTTCCTACATTTTGAATACACAGTCAGTGAACTCTTGCACTGAGCTGCTGCAAATGGCTGGCAGGAGGGAGCAAGATTTTCCACAAAGGTTTCCTCGTGCTCCTGAGTCAACCTCTTACCACGGAGGAATAAGCCATGGATGTTCACGTAGGAGATGTCTCTGTGAAGGAGTGGTGGCCACTAGAGGGTGGCCACGCCATAGACAGCACTGCCCTTGGGGACAGTGCCTTCCTGGGGCAGCTCCGTGCATCGGGAACCTCATCAGGAGGAGCTGGCTTCTGGCTTTGGGTGTGTGGCCTGACAAGGTGCAACATTTCTGATCTGAGTGAGGCTTTGCACACCCTGATGGCTGATGGACAGGCAAGTGCTTTTCTTATCATGTGTCAGAGGAGGTGAAGAGCTGTCTGGATTTCTGGGAAGGAAGAATAGGAAAGGCGTCAGAGTTGGGTGGTTGTCTAGACAGGGCCATGAGTCTCCTGAACCTCTGGAGTCAGGGGCACCAAGGTGACATTTCCACCAGCTCGGAGCTGAAATGCCAGTTTTCTAAGCTCCAATTTTCATCTGCTTGCGTCACAACCTGACTTCACACCCAGGCCAATGCAAACTCTGCCTTCTGGGTTATTGCTTGAAAGCCACAATGCTGTCAGGGAACGCAATGAGCCTCCACCCCTCAGTTATTGCAGGTCTCTGGGTAGGACTTGTACTGCTGCCTGTGAATACACTGCATACCCTGAAGGACATTGTCCCTCGGCTGGAGGTGGCCATAGGCTAAGGCCATTGCTGAAAACGGGACAAAATAACTTCTGTCCTCAGTGCCTGGCTCTCTGCAGGTCCCCTAGGCCATCCCACCAGCCCTGGCCACCTTCCAGCCTCCACTTCCCCTCCTCTGCTCTCCTGCTGCGGGATATCTCGTGATGGAGCTGATTTCCTCATTCATCCTCCCCCTGTTTGGCTCTCAACAGGAGCTCTCTGTTCCAAGGAGACTTTGGCAAACGAGCACATTTCTTCCTTTCCCTCCAACAGCCCTTTCCTGCCCCAGAACTGTCCCCACCATCCTCCTCGCTCCGTCACCTGATGCTCCCTTTTGCTTTGGCTCTCTTTTTGCTTACCCTTCCACTGGCTTCTGGTTCTGCTCCTCACAGCCCAAACATATTTTAATCTTTCCCATCTGAAACAACTCTCCCTCGGCTCTGATTTCCTCCCTGATTGCCACTTCTGTGCACACACCATGCCAAGACCCAGCTCATGTCTTCGCTAAAGCCTTGGCCTGTGTCTGACAAGACCTCACGGATTTTGGGTTGTACCCAGCATAGTTAATTTGTTCCTCCTGTGCTTTCTTGAAGACTGAGGACACCACTGGGTCTGCTGACACAGTGAATTTGTCCCCCTCTGCTTACACAGGTCTTTTCCCAGCCTGCTGTGTCCAAACCCTGATGCTGTTTGCTGTGCTGTGTCCATCCCAGCCCTCTGCACAGTGATGGGTCTCACCCACAGCCCCGGGCATCTGGAACCTTCCTCACTATATGGATTCTCTGTGGCTGGTCACTGCCTTTCCCTACAGAATGGTTGATCCCAGTTTCTGTTCAGCCCATGGTGTCTGCAGCCTTCTTGCAGCTCAGGTGGGGAGAATTTCTTTTAATCATCCTTATTCTCCTTAAGTATCTTCTTAAAGCACCACAACACTGGGATGGCAACAAAATGGAAGGTTTGGGAAGACCCAGCATTGTCTCTTTTACTTCTTTATAACTGGTTTTTATCCAGGTTGGTGTCTGCTGATGGTCTCTGACCATATGTACTTGTGTTGTGGACTTGTGGGGTTTTGAATGAACGGGAATTCGAATGAGCCTGGAATGACAAAAATTACGTCACTCCAGACATCTGTTTTGGTGGAACTGGGATATCAACAGCAATGAGTCTTGTTTCCTGGGGTGTCCCGGGCAGGCAAATCATAGAATAGAGAATCATAGAGTATCCCATGTTGGAAGGGACCCACAAGGATCAACGAAGTCCAACTCCTGACAGGCAAAGCTGTGGGACTCTGCGCAAAAGGACACGAAGGTGGTGGGAGACAGACGGATGTTTGCGTGGCAGGCAGGCTGTTATTGCCAGCCAGCACCAGCTGATCCCAGACAGGATCTGCTGGTGATTTTGTAGTTCAGCTTGAGCCTCTTAAAGGCTTTTCTGCGTTCATGGAAAGGGCTGGTTGTGTTTGTACACCCCTGAACGCCCTGCAGTGCTGTGCTGCGACTCTCTAGATACTCTGAATATAACAAAGAAGCAGGGAAAGGGCTGAAATGTTCTCACATCAGCTCTGCAAGTTTGTGATTTCTGTGATCAGGGGCAGAAGACACTCAACAAGCTCTCTTATACTTCCTACCTTCCCTGGCTGTGGATTGAGATCAAGGTGCCTCCTGCCTTGGCTGTTAGATGTTCCCAGTGTGTCCATGTTTGTAAAACCAACCTGTCCCTCTGGGGCTGTTTCCCGTCCCTGCTGGCTTTGCAAACATCAGGCAGGCACGAGTGTTTGCCCAGTGAAACGTGAGGGATCTGCCCTGTCCTGCTCTGTGCAGCGGAGACGTCGCTTCCTCGGCAGTGTGGGGGCTGGAGAAGCTTTGAAAAATGCAGCTTCCAAGGCCATTTACAAACGCTGTGTGCTGACTCCAAAGTCCTGAGGGGAGCAAGAAGAAATGTGTCACCAGAGCTGGTAGAGCTGCTTTGGCCTGCTGGACTTCCATGTTCCAGACTGGGGGAGCTGGGGTTGTTCAGCCTGGAGAAGAGAAAGCTCCAGGGAGGCCTTCCAGCACCTTCCAAGCACCTAAAGGGTCATTATGTAAAAGAGGGAGAGGGATATTTAACAGAGGTACATACTGATTGGACAAGGGGGAGAGGTTTTAAACTGATTTAGATCAGATATTAGGAAAAAATTTTTCCCTGTGCAGGTGGTGAGGCCCTGCACAGGCTGCCCAGAGAAGCTGCAGCTGCCCCTGGATCCCTGGAAGTGTCCAAGGCCAGGTTGGACAGGGCTTGGAGCAACCTGAGATAGTGGAAGGTGTCCCTGCCCATGGCAGGGGGTGGAACTAGATGTTTTTTAAGGTCCCTTCCAACACAAACCATTCCATGATTCTATAATTCCATGCTCCCATGTTGGGCAACCCCTTTGTTTTGAGCCCACATAGGATAAACAGACCCTTATGGGAAGAGGCCTCAGCTGCTCATGGTGCCTTTGAGGGAGCATCTGAAAGATGATTCCCAGGCCTCAAAAGGCAGGAGAACACAAAGGGAACTTGGAAAAGACTCAGGACACCAAGATGCTCAAAGCTCATCAGGCTGGGAGGGGAATGTATCAGAAGGGTTGTGACAGAGGACTATAAATCACTGGGTGGTGTGGGAAGGGTGGACAGGAAGAGTACGTTCCCCATCTCTATCTCTGCAAGAATTACAGGACATCGGGTGAAACCAGGAATTGTAAATCCAAAACAAACAAGAGGAGGTGGCTCTTCCCCCAGTGTATAATTAAGCTGTGGAACTCCTTGCAACAGGATGTTGTGGATGTTGAAAATCGATGGGGGTTCATAAAGCAACGAGATAAATTGGTGGAAGACAAAAATCATTGTAGGCAATTATATATGAAATCGATCTCTGTGGCACAGGAACCCACAAACTGTTGGAAGCTGACTGGATATTTTGGGGCATTATCTCAGGTTGTTTTCTGTATTATGACACTCTTCTCTAGATATCCATTTCTGGCCGTGGCCAAAGAGGAGTCACTGGGGTGAATGGAACTTGATGGCCGTTCTGCTGGTCCCACATTTTTGTGCCTGTCTACCTGGTGGTAGATTAGGCCACCCCACTTATTTTTCAAGTCCCAGGGCTTGTGAGGATGCTGCAGGAGTTTTGGTGGAATGCTGTGGGATTTTCTCCTATCTTCTGGTGGATGTAATGCTAAGATTTGCACAGGTAGGGGTTTCAGTCACCTCCACAGGGACCATACATAAAAGGGCTTGAAAACTGTTTGTGCCATCCCTGTGTCCTTAACTTGTCCTAAATTTCATGCTCCCCATGCTCTCCAAACAACCTAATACCAAGTCAAGGTGCTCGTTTAAGCTGCAGATCAGCTGTGGATCCTTTACAGTGGGACTCTGCCTTCAATGGGAGCCATCCCAGTGTAACTGCACCTCTGCTGGAGTTTGGTCACCTGCAACAAGGATGGCTGTGAGGAACATTTCATCATTTTCCTGATCCTGATTCATAGGAGTAATCTCAAATAATCTCTAAGCAAGTCTTAGACTAAGCTTTGCTAATTCTACATATTTCTCCATTTGCTGTTTTGAGCAAACATTTGTTTCATAGCCAAGGCACACCAGAGGAGATTTTTTTGCCTTCTTCCCCAGCCTTTTGTGGACCAGCAGCACTGACTGGATCACACAGCACCTTTGGGACCTGAAGGCACTTCCCTGCCCTTGTGTCTGCTTAGCCTGAGTGCCTCGTGTCAGCTGGGATAGAGTTAATTTCCTTCTAAATAACTGGTGCAGTGCTGTGTTTTGGATTCGAGTAACATTCTCAGTACTAGTAAACCATAAATATGCTCCCCCTTCCCGGTGCCCATCCTCATTTTTATCCCTGCCATCTCCTCTCTGACTGTTGACTGTACACAGATGCAATTAATGGGAGTTGATCCACCTGGAAAATGGCTAAACATCAACGCCATCCATGTGGTGATTTTGTGGGTGGGGAAAGAGGAAGCAGCAATACTTTTGGCAGGTTTTTCTGCAAAGACACTGTGCTGGGAAGCCTCAGATTGCAGGCACGTTGGCATTTGCACAACGCCATCATCGGGGCGCTGGTTTTGTGACCTCTGGCTCCATGTGTCTTGAAACAGGACCTGTGTGTCGGTCAAGAAGAACGGGGGCTTGAGGTAGGTTTCAATTTCCTTGTAAAACTGGCCTCTCGGGGTGAATACAGAGGAATCAGCAGGGATGGAAATCACCACCCCAATTTCAGGAGGTTAACAAAGCACGCTGGGCCCTGCCCTGTGCTGGGTGCTGTCTGTGGTCCTTGCTTGCGCAGTTTGACTCCGTGACATTTAGAGACAGCACACTCCCAGGGGGTGACCTTTTGAGCAAAGAAAGAGGGTCCTGTGCCTGGGAAGCTCCAGGCTGCTGAGTTTCCCCATGCAGAGTCTGGGGCTCCCATTTCCCACGGATCACAAGGGAAGGGGAAAGTCACGATGCTGGCACTCGCTGTTTTGACAACTCCGATTCTCGGCTTTGCTGCAGCTGCAAATTCACATCAGTTTCCTCATCTGGCTTCCCTCCACAGGGCCAAGGAGGGCATTTCCCAGCAAGCCTGGGACAAGCCAAAATGTGCATCTTGCTGACAACTCCCTGTCCAGTTCAGAGCGAAAAGTCAGAGGCGTGACTTTGTCCCCAAGCTGGGACATGAGGCTGTTTAGTTATCCCGTGACAGCCTTGCAGATTTGCAGCTGGAGGGTCTGAAGGCAGGAGATGAAGGCACAAAAGACAGGCTGAAATTTGGAGGGCAGGAAGAATTTTTCACAGTACTTGGTGTCCATCATCCCTTTGGGAGCCTGAATCTCTCTGGTGCCTCTGGGCATCATCAGTGAAGCCACAACTGAGCAGAGTTGAAGGTGGCATTTCTTACATCCCATTTCTTACATCCATTTCTTACATACTCCACTGGGACTACCCAGCTTCAGGTCCTTCTGTCCCTTAGGCTGACAAAAAACCGCTTTGATTCAGCAGTTTACTTCATGTTTACCTTCCCAAGAGCTAAAAGGAAGAATTTCTATGCAAAACTCTTGAGATCTCTCTGTGCTGCTCAGATCAGAAACGCCTGCAAGTTCCCAACCCATTAACCTTTGGGGCAGGGTTGGTGTGGGAGCTGCAAATCCAGCAATCAGCCTGTTAGGAGCTAAATCACCTCATTGGGATTCAGAGGCGTGAGGTTCATAGGCCATTTCCATAACAGATGGAAATTTGGAATAGCTGCACACTGCAGCAAATGGTGTTTTCAATTACATCTATTACTGCATGCTATGGATTTTAAAGTTGAGACATCAGAAGCCTTTGTAGAAGGAGAGGTGACCCAGTGGGCAGAGCTGTGGGTTTCTCTATGTCCCAGACCCATTTCGCCTGGCAGCATAAAACACTCTGGAGGTGGACACCACAAACTGAGGACTCAGGAGTCCAGGATTTAGCGCTTTGATCAGAGTTTGGCTTTTCTTCTCTTCAGTGTGTACGACATGTCCTGCCAAGTGTCACTAAGGAGGCACCTGAGATTGGTTTCATGACTTTTCTTATAAGAGGTTAAACCATCCCTCCAGTCCACCCCAGTTAAGGTGTGCTGCTCAGTCCATGCCCAGGCAGGACACCTTAGGTTGACTGTCTGAAAAAAATCCACTTCCCCTCCAAGGCCACATTTTAGTATCGGGTATCGAACTAAATCACCAGGTTGATGAGAGAGGTTTGTGTAGGGCAGGAGGGACTCTGAACTGCTCTGAAATTGTGGTCCGAAGGCTGTCACGGTTTGCAGTTCTGACCTTTGCTACACACTGTGCTCAAAATCTGCTCTGCTCTGGTGCCTAAGTGAGACCCAAACCGTTTGGATATGCAGACGTCAGTGTGTGATGGGGTGTGTGTGCACAGGGTTGAAAAAATGTGGATTCCTTCCAAATTTGGCTAAATTAAGGTGGAGCTGCAGGATGGTCATGCCTCTCAAGATAGTGATTTCCTCTTGTTTTCTTTCTAAAGCCCAGGGAAGGATTTGTTTTCACACCTTAGCCAGAAGCCAGACTGCAGCACGCCGAGTCCTGCCAGGCCCTGCCAAGGCAGATGGTACTATTTGACCTTCTGCAGTCACTTCCATTTTCATCAGCAGCTTTGTAAATATTTCTGGGCAAAGGGACATAATCTTGTTCTATGATACCTGCCAGGAAAATCCTCCTGGAGACAGCCCCACATTACATGCCTGCTCCCTTGTCCGTGCTGGGCTCTGCCGTAGGAAAGGGGTGAGTCTGTCAGGTTGTGCATCCTGGTTCTTCCTGGGGGGCATTCAGCCTCCTCAGCTGCTGGTTTAACCAGACAAAGTCACTCCAAACGTGGGGCTCCTGACCTCCCCAGCCTTCTCCTTTGGGCTTATCCTACTGTGATGTAAACTGAAAATCTCCTACTTTATAAGGCAGCAGAAAGGTTTCAGCTACAGATGGAAGTACATAAAAACTTGAGTAAAAAAGGTACTTCGCGGTAAGTACTGTTTAATATTTACATGCAAAGACTTTCCATTGGGATTAATTTCCCTTACTTTGATAGATTCAAAGACTCCTAGAATAGTTTGGGTTGGAAGGGACATTAAAGACCATCCAGTTCCATCCTTCTGCCAAGGTAGGGACACCTTCTGCTAGACCAGGTTGCTCCAAGCCTCATCCAACCTGGCTTTGAACCCTTCCAGGGACAGTTCCATACTTCTGGCCGCATGAAGGTCAGGAATGGAATCTAAATGTTGCCCAGGCTCAGAGGATGGGCTGAACTTTAACCCCTGTGCTTGAGACACAGATGAATCAATTCCCTGCCCCAGCTGTGGTCTGTGTGGAGAAGGTCTCTGCAGTGTCCCAGGTGTGTGTCCCACCTCTGGCTGGCTGCTTGCTTTGGTCTGAGTTTGTCCCTAAGGAGATGGAAGGGGAGGAAGAGTACTTTCCTCTTTCAGCCCACTCACCTCTGGGACTGCTGCCTCTGCTGCTGAACCCAAACAGCAGCCAAAGGTCACAGCCTCAGTCCTCAAATGTCCCAGAAGAGGAAGTGCTGTACATGCTGAAACTGTCTCCTTGACAAAACAGCAAGACCAAAACTGCAGCTGGGGTTTAAACAGCCTGACCTTGATTAACACAGGCTTGCCAGCTTGAAGAGAAAGGTAAATGTGTGATTCAGGGTGGGCAGGCAACTGAGGGAGGGAAAGGTTCAGCTTCCAGAAGGGCAAATCTCTCTGGATTTTAGTGAAAATTTCTTCATTGTAAGAGTGGTCAAGCATTGAAACAGGCTGCCCAGGAAGGTGGTGGAGTCCCTGGAAGTGTTCAAAAACATGTAGATGAGGCCCCTGGGGACATGACTTAGGGCTGGCCCTGGCAGTGCTGGGTTAAGAGTTGGACTCGATGACCTTAGAGGGTTTTTCCAACCTAAACGATTGTGTGGTTCCGTGGTGATGCTCCACGTGGTGACAGCACAAGGAAAGGTCTGTAGGTGCCCTGCAGAACACATCCTTGCCCCATGTGTGCATTGCCAGGACCTCTGGGACGGCCAGGCTGAGTGGGGGTTGATCTCCCAGCAGTGGATGTAGCTACTGGATCTGTCCTGGGTGTAGGAACTGGTCCCAGGACTGAGACCAGCAACCCACTGAGCATGGTGACAGCTGTGAGCTGCAGCTTGTAATGGGCACTGACACAATCCCTGATCGTGGGGACGTGTCCTGGCCCATTTTTGTCAGCTCTGGGCTCATGCTGGGGCTGAGAAACCTGTGCCTGGGGGCTGCACACAGCCTGTGGCTTCATTCCATTCCTTCCTCATTAGGGCATCTTGGCTTAAAGCATTTGAGTTGAAGTCTGGCTCTTGCCAACCTCCAGCGCTCTCCAGCACTGCCCCAGCATGTCCTGCACCATCTGCCATGTCCATATGCCCAAGGCTGTGTCCAAGGGCACTCTGCACATACCCTGGACACCACTCTGGGGGGTTGAGGACAGCCCTCACAAGGTCTTTGAGCTGAAGGAATAACAATAATTTCATTTTGTGCCCAAAAGGAGCAGGTGACCCAGAAGAGACATGCAGCAATCCCAGTTCAGAGTGGACATGGTTAATCTATTCCAGGCAAACAGTACAGACAAGAGCCCACAGCATTTAACCTGGAGACCAGGAACTGCTTCCTGGGGAGGGTGACTCTGGCAGTGTGACCACAGTCCTGGTTAATTAGATCATTTGTAGCTGGTTCAAAGCTTGTGAAGGACCTGCTTGACCTTTTGTAGTGGAAAAAGTCCAGGGCCTTGTTTTACACAGCGAAATGGGAAGGTCTAAGCCCTGGAGAAAGTAGTTACAGGCAGGAAATGTGACTGGACATATGGACAGGTGGCCGTAGGGACCTTGTTTTCAAAGAGAGGCTGGAGCAGGGTAATGGGCTGGCCTGGCCTGGCTTGGTTTGGGGGTTTCTGGGTGCTGTCTTGTCGTGGGAGCAGTGGGAACTGTGACAGGACAGGGATTTTTAGGGGTAAAAGAAGGAGCAATGACTTCAATCAGTGCAAACAGATTTAGGTCTGTTTTGGTCATTGGCTCACCTGACTGATGGGGCAGTAAAGCTCCCTATAGGACAGGGACAGCTCCAACAGCTTAGGGATAATGTGAGTTGGGATGGATTTGTAGGTGCTCCAGGGCCATGAACTGCCAAGATGATCCCAATATTTGACCAGGAGCTGCAGGAGAGAATTTTGGAGAAGTCTTGATCTCATCAAGTCATCAGCCTGGGATCCTGACTGCAAATCAAGAAGCCTGGCTCCCTGGGAGTATGGATGAGTAGGTTTGTGAGGAGTTCCTCACACCATCCCATGAACTGGCAGTCAGGTTCCTGATGGGAATTTGTCCTGTCCAGTGGAAACATCTGCCTGGCTGTGCTGCATCAGAAGTTCCAAAAATGCAACGCGTTTTCTGTGAAATATCCAGTGTTCCACAAATCTGCACATTCTGATGGGAAAAAAAAAATGTTTGCCTGGAAAATTCCCAATCATCGTGACTGGCACTGTGTGGTGTTAAGAAACGTGACAGCATCAAGCTGTCCACCTCATCCCTTGGGTGTAACCTCATCCCAGACCTGAATAACCTGTCACTCTTGGATAAAGGCTCTGGCTCTCTGCCCTGACTCCCCTGTCCCCACGGAGCTTCTTTCCATGGATTTCTGCCATGAACATGGCTTTATCTTGGTCTCCCAATGAAACATAACTTCCGTCAGCACGCTTTGCACAAGTGTGGGAGAGGCCTGGCTTCATCTGTGACCTTTGTTCTTTGCCTTCCCTTGAAGCATTTGACCAACTTCCACCAGATTTCATGGCAAGAGTCACAAATACAAAGGTTTTACAAGCTGGTGGTTGACTTGTACCAGAGTCGGATCACAAGGCACAAATCCACATGGAATCATTAGGCATTATCAGCTTTGTTGCATACTGAACTACTTGTTCTCTCTCCACTTCTCTTTTTGTCTGTGGAGGGTGAGATTGAAGGGGCCGAGGAAGGTCCGTGTGGCTGGAAAAAGGAATTTGTAGGGTTATCTCCCTTTTGCCTCCTGTTTGGGGTCTGTAGTAGCTCTCCCCAGCCCAAAGTCAGCCTGGGTCTCTTCACTTTCCCCTCTGGATATTGCTCTGTGGAGCAGAGCCCGTGAAGCTGCTTTCCAGATCCAGGCACTGGCCTCCAAACGCCTCTGAGATTCGGCTGCTTTATAAAAGGAGGAGAAGCTACTTTTTCGTGTTAATGTAGCACTTTCGACCTGTTGTTGTGGAAGCAACAAACATTCCTGCTGTAAAATTCATGTGCTCCTCAAGGGATTGCAGGAGGCTCCAGGAGCAACCTGCTCGCACGTTTGGAAGTCATAAGTCAGCCCTTCATCTGAAGGCTGGAAAATTCAATGGATTTTGGTGTGTATGTGACTTGATAAAATCTGTGTTTCTCCACTAATTGAGCAACTGCAAGGGTGGGGTTTAGGAAGGGCAAGGAAGATTTGGACACTCCTGATGACAAGGTGTGAGCTGGCGATGTCCCTTGTCCTAGAAACACCTCAGGTGGACAAAATGCATCAGCACAGAAATGAGATGTTTTCTGGCATCTGATAAAACCTGTGAGCACTGGCATCCAGACTCTGCCTGGGTTGTAAAATGGCCACAGTCACCACCAAAAGCAAGAGTCATGCGTTGTCCACACCTACACAGCATGTCTGGAATAATCCCCAGGAATAATGTCCTACAGGGATGCCAGAGTCATTTGAGGATGGAGTCCGCTCTGCTGGGAGTGTTTGGGATGACTGACACCTCTTGTCCCACCTGCATCCTGCAGGAAAGAGGGACTTTGTAATGGAGCAGCAAGCTCCATGCTGCCAGCCAGGGGGATCCTTGGAGAAATCCAGGTGCTGCCAAGCCACCCTCTGACACTGCTCTTCTGGAGGCACAAGACATCTCCTTGCACTCCTGGTTTGGAATAGGAGTTTCCTCCCCAGCCACCCAAATATGCAGCTGCGGTGCCAAAGAGGGTTTCACAACCTCCTGCATGACGGCGGTGGACGTGGGGAAGGTGATGATGTCAAGGGTGGTTGCTGCAGCAACCCCAACATCAGGATGTGTGCACCCTTTCCAAGAATGTGGCTGAGGAGTCACAGCTGAAGCCCTCGGATGGGGTGGACAGAACACGGGGATCAGCTCAATTTTAAACCAGAAAAAGCAGGGGGAGGAGAAGTGTAGGAAAGAGCCACAAGAGGAATTTGAGGGGGAAAACAGGAATCCATAGAGGACAGTATGATTAAAGGCCTGATCCTGCTGCTACGTGCCACCTCTGGGAGTGGCCACCAGCTGACCTCGGTGTCAGCGGCATTTTGACCACCAAGCACTCAGTTTCTTGCTGAGTTGGTTTGACCAGGCAGGGAGATCAAATGGTGGAAGGAAGGCCACAGGCTGCTCTTGTACCCCTGACCTATGTTGAAAGCAGAATAGACATTTCTACCTCATTAGAACAGCCTTCATTAAAAAAAAAAGAAACAAACAGGTGAGGGACCCTGGCATGTCTCTGTCTGGGGGTTTCATGGAGAAGATCCCATTGGAAGGCAGAGAAAGACCATGGAGCAGCAAAGACTGGTGCTTTCTTCTCCTGGCAGGTTTGAATTTCCAGGTGCAAAGAGTGGTGGGCACAGGGCAGTCAGCATGGTGATGGATAACATGATTATGGATGGATGGCATTATTATGGATTATTGTGGCTGCCCCTGGATCCCTGGAAGTGTCCAAGGCCAGGCTGGACAGGGCTTGGAGCACCCTGGGATAGTGGAAGGTGTCCCTGCCCATGGAAGGGAGTTGGAACTAGGTGGTCTTTAAGGTCCCTTCCAACTCAAACCATTCTGTGATTCCAAGAATATATAATTTTGTTATCTCCTTGATGGGTCACCTCAGTGACTGGTCTGGATAAAGGTCTGGGGACCCCAAGGGATGAATCTTTATGCTTCAGGACCCCACTGCACCCCCTCCTCCTGTGGGAAAAGCACCCCGGTTGCCCTTAATGTGGAAAGGTGCCAAAATTCTCTTTTGCACCTGAGGAAGAACCAGGCACAGCAAAGCTGCACAGTTAAAGAAGATCTCCAGGCTCTCCCCTGGACTGCAGCCCAGAGGTGCTTTGTCTGAATTCAGTAACGCTCTCTGATGTGGGGGATTTCGTAAAAAATGTGGACATGTATCAAATTCCCTGAGTACAACAAGGAGAGGGGTCAGCACATTCCTGCTTCCCAACCTCACAGCTCAGTTCTGTGGAGCGAGGATGTGTGTTGGAATAAGAGAGGTGGGCCAAAGGATAGGCCACCGGGCTCACCTTGATTTCCAATCCATCCATTCCCTTGCAATCCCACAGAATCTCCAAAGGAATTCTCTGCCTTCCAAACACACAAAAGCAACAAACTGAAAGGCCTCTCCCCGAGTCTCTCCAGACTGAAAACTATTAGCCAGATAAGCTGAATATCCTTCTTTTCATTTTATTTTAATAGCCAAAATACACTATGCAGGCAACAGATCCGATGTTTCTTGGCTAGCAGGGATGATTAGATCTCTATAACTATATGCTATGAGGTGCTCCTGCTACAACAAATAAAGGTCAAAGGCAAGACACTTCCTGCTACTTTTGCTGACACGTGGCTGCCATTTAGTGATTCATAATCTCTACACACGGCTTGGCACACGCAGGGGATTTTTTTTTTTTTTATAGGAGTTGTTTTCCACTTGTGCAAACACAACAAAGGATTTAAAGGGACCTGCTCTGAGCCACCTCCACCGTCAGCAAGATTCAGCGAAAGGTAACAAAGATGAGCAGGACCGTGAGCTGTAGGTTGAGCTATGCACAAGTGGGAGCTGATTCTCTGCTGGCTTTTAGGGGTCTTCGATCTGAAAAAAGTTTAAAGCTGTGCTTGTTTTTGATTTTTTACAGCGTTTTTCTTCTGTGTATTACAGTGCCTTGTGCAACTGCATAAACACTGATGTGTCTGAGTGGCAGAAAACAGATGCTGGGAGATAAGAAAACCTGATGGTGTTTGGGTAGGATTGTGGTGGGCTCTGGTCCCCAGGTTGGGATTTAGTTGTGAGATGGACTCTAATGAGAATAATTTCATTATCTGGATAGGAAAAGGAAAAAGTAGTACAGGAATTAAGTGTTTTGTCATTTTGGGTCTGCTCAGTGTTTTGTATGATGCGTTGGTAGCAGGTGTAAAGGGGCAACCGCAAAGAGATGTCAAATGTCCTTCATATTTGGGAAGAAAATTTGGCGTAAGGTTCTTGTTTCATCCATCAGGCACTCTTAGTTCTGAAGAGTTAAGTTGCGTAAGATTGTGGTTATTTTATTCGAGACAACTTTTTTTCTGTTTCTGTGGAAAATATCTGCAAGATTCAGACAAACCTGAAACATCAGGACGTGGAGAGTTGCTGGGTATTTGGGTGTTTGTCCTGAACGCAGTGAAAAGGAATGACTTTTTAATGCACTCTCACAGTTTCTCAGACTGCACTGAAAATGTGCCTCAACTCCTATTTTGATTTGTTTCAATGACCTCATAAGAAGTTCCCAAATGGAGGTGGACTGGGGGATGTGCATCTGTGAGCAAGTAATTCCCAGGAGGATTGTCTGTTACCTTTGCTGGTCGGTCCACTTCATTTCCTTTTGGTAACTTTGTTTTTCTACTGTGTATTCATGAAAAGTTCAGGGAAATGGTTTGAATTCTGTTGTTTGAGTGAACGCACCATGCAGTCATGGAATTGTACAATCATGGAATGGTTTGGGTTGGAAAGGACCTTAAAGATCATCCAGCTCCACCCCCTGCTGTGGGCAGGGACACCTTCCACTATCCCTGGTAGCTCCAAGCCCCGTCCTACCTGGCCTTGGACACTTCCAGGGATCCAGGGGCAGCCACAGCTTCTCTGGGCACCCTCTGCCAGGGCCTCACCACTCCCACAGGGAAGAATTTCTTCCCAATATCCCATCTAAATCTTCCTTCTTTAAGTCACTTCGGGGTTTGCATTCCAGCCCAGCTCAGAGTTTCCACCATGCTGGGGACAGTTTGGATGGGCAGCAAGAGCCAGTCCTTGCATGGGGAGCCAAGAGCTGAGGGGCACAGGAGAGAAAAAGCTGGGAAGGGGAATCTGGAGCGAGTGCCTGAGTGGGAGCTTTGCAGTCTGTGGTCCTACTGACTGAATCATGCTGCTGATGTCATTTATTAGGGCTGTTTCCTGCTGAGGAAAGAGACTCAGCACCACACAGGTCTCCAGCCACTGCTGGCACACTCCGGAGCCCTGAATCACTGGTGCTGTTTGTTGAGCTGAGTCACTTGCGTGGACAGAGACCTCACAGAAAATATTCCTCGGTGAACAAACTACTCCAGCAACTCAGTAAAAAAAAAACAGGTTCCTTTTTGGCATCCTTTGCCTGATGAAAGGAGAATTTTTCTCAGTGGAATATCTCTGCTCTGAGGTGGTGTCTGGGTGCAGAGTGACCTGTGTTTCCAGCTGGCAGAACAAAGGCAGGGATCGTGTTTGAAGGCTGTTTGTTCAGCGTCCCAGTAACAGGACTTTGGGCACCTGGAAAGTTTGGCAAGCAAATCCTGTATTTCACTATCTTTCTATCTTTTTTTTTTTTTTTTCTTCTGAATCCTAAAGAAACAGAGGAAAAATAAAAAGTTTTTCTTTTTTTTTTTCTTTTCAACAAGAAAGGAAATTGTGCAAGGAGGGGGAGAAAGTTGTTCTAAGGCCACATTATCACCTGTTCACTTAAATATTGGCTCAGATGAGATAAGTAAAAGAAGAACTGAAGGAGCACACAAAGGATGTCTGGAAAATCCTGTTTTCAAGGGACAGAGTAGTGAGGGAGCAGCCAGCCAGTGTCTTGGCTCTGCAGGAACTAGTGGCCAGCAAATGAAATTAGTGGGATACCTCCATGAAGGTGGGTGCTCATGCAGTGGGTAGCTGGGCCGTAAACATCCTTCTGAAGGATACTGTGGGTACAAGAAGGTTCAGGAGGTAAATGGGCAAGTGAGAGATGATGAAATTTATCGAGAGATATCTTCTGGGGTTTACTAAGTAGATAAATCCCATCAGGCTCAGGACATCCCTTGAGCTGAATATAAAGAAGGCAAGGAGAGCCTTGGGGAGATGTGTCTTGTGTGTTTGATCCAACCTCGAGCCACTGCTTGTGGCCACTGGTTTTATTTTTTTCCGTTGCTTTAACCTGAAGCAGCAGGAAGTAAAATGAGCTTGGCCACCAAAGCCACTGCACGTTGTGCCCTGTGATCAGAGTTGGGAACAGCATCCCTGGGCACAGGGGGCAAGAAAGTGTCTTTTGTGTAGGAAATCCCAGGTTTGAGGTGCCCCAAATGCTACCAGAGAGCACCTTATGAGGATGCTCAGCTTTGTCTTACATTTTCTTTTCCAAGTCCCTTCCTACCTTCATCTGCACCAGCCAAAGCTGCATGGAGCCTGAGAACTGTGGCTCTTTTTATTCTCCTAATGTGTCCCAGCAACGCTGGGCAGCCAGCCTGGCATTTTGACTGAGATTTTAAAGGCTTGCTATTACCAATTCCCCTTTTCCATTTCTCTCACAGCAACACCAGATAATTTTATTTCTTTTTTTTTTGTTAAATTCTTGTTTTTCCCTTCCTTTGGGGATTGGGACAAGGGACATAGTTCCTCAAAAATGATTTGGGTGCCAGATCCCTGCTAGCACCCATCACCAGCTGCACTGTGCTGCTACCTCTCTCCTTCCCCACCTCAGAGCCAGGCAAACACGTTCTGTTCTTTTGGGATTATATCCTAGAGATCTGAATGTCACAGCAGGCTGTGCAGTTTAACACAGGAAACATTTGTGCCTGCGATTTAAGAGAAATAAGTTGCCCGTGTTTCCCTGGGAACCAGCCTGTCAATTGAGCTCGCTTGACTCCCCTGTTGTTAAAATAAAATGTGAAAGAGTCAATGGATATATTGCAAGTTGTGGAAGGGCAAAAACGCTATCTGGGTGTATTTTGTGTCCAAAATACGCATCCTTATGTAAAGAAGGGGTGTTTTTTCAGCTTTTTCGGATGGATTGCTGTTCTTTTGGATTACTTTTGCTGGCAGTGTTGTGTCTTCACACACAGAACTTGGAGCTGACTGTCAAAAAACCCCCGCAGCTCAGCAGTTGTCGTATTACGACTGTGTGCAGGTTATACACAACACTTGCTCCCCAGGCCCCTTGGCACTGCTTTCCTGGCTGCCTGTGGCTGTACCGAGCCTGTGTTCTTTATTACACCTCTTAGGCCGTTCCTCCAGAGCTTTCCTCTCCACCCCAGGAGCGTTCTTGCGCCTCATTTTGTGCGGGTTTATGGGAGGGTTTATCTTTAAGACCTGCCACTCCGAGGGACGGCAGGTTATCCGTGGGGCAAGGCTATTTTTAGGGAGCGCAGTGCCAGGATTGCTCACAGCCCTTGGCAGCGAACACGTGCGGAACACAAAGGCAGCCTCTGTGCTGAGGGCTGCAGAACTCGGCATCCTCAGGAGCTGGGAGCCAGGCACGGGCAGGGAGCAGGGCACAGCAGGGGAACGGAGCTGCTCTGGGCAGGGAGAAGGGCTGAGAGCTGTGAGGAGGCTGCTGTGGGCACCGCGGTGCCCAGGCAGAGGAGGGGAGGCAGGGGCTGCAGAGGCTGGGATGGAAACAGGGGAGGTTCTCAGGATCATTCCCTGGCTTTTGCAGGTATCAGCCCTTGGCTTTTAAAGGGAAACATCCAAACCAGCCACAAATTTCCTGGAAGAGAGATATATTGTCTGAAACACCTGGCCGCTGCTGGAGATCCAAAACAAGACTCATAGGATGAGCTTGCATTTTTCCACCGTGCTTTCCTCTACCTGCTGTGAGATAAAGGCAGGAGCTGCGCTGCTGTCAGCGGCAAAGCCTCCTCCCAGATTTCCACGTTCAACCCCGTTCCTTTGCACCTGCCAAATTTTCATTTCCTGGATTCTTTTTGTGTTCAGAAGGGTTTAAGTGATTGTGGTTTCATGCAACCTGTGTTGACTTGGCGACAAAGGGGTGTAAATGTTCACAGCTGCTTTCACAAAAAGGCATGTTGGGTGAGATAAGACTGGATCTCCTGGGAATAACTTGTGAAGAATGTGCTAGAGGTGCACAAAATAGTGATAAATTGCTGAGAATTCAGCTGTTCACTGTGTCACACAATAAAAGAATGTGGGGCCATCTACGGCTGGAGCATTTCTCCTATGAGGAAAGGCTGAGAGAGCTGGGGGTGTTCACCTGGAGGAGTCTCCAGCAAGAACTTAGAGCCCCTTCCAGTGCCTAAAGGGGCTCCAGGAGAGCTGGAGAGGGAATTTGGACAAGGGCCTGGAGGGACAAGACACAGGGAATGGCTTCCCACTGCCAGAGGGCAGGGACAGATGGGAGATTGGGAAGAAATTCTTCCCTGTGAAGCTGGGGAGGCCCTGGCACAGGGTGCCCAGAGAAGCTGTGGCTGCCCCTGGATCCCTGGAAGTGTCCAAGGCCAGGTAGGACGGGGCTTGGAGCAACCTGGGATAGTGGGAGGTGTCCCTGCCCATGGTAGTGGGATTTGAACAGGACGACCTTTAACAATCCAAATCATTCCACGAATCCATGATTCTACGATGAATGAAAATAGCCAGCTCCCTGAAAATCAAAGGATGTGCCATTGATACTATTCCTTCATGCATCGTCAGTATTTAGCTGAGGACAACCGACCAGCTCATGCAAACAAAATCCAAAGAAGGTTATTAAATACAGAGAAACCCACAAAGTTCCTGAGCAGAAAATAACTGGGAGTTGAGAGTGGTGAGTCCTGTTCTCCCACTTGAGGAGACTCAGGTTGTTCCCTGGCCAGCGGACAGGTGTGTGTAGGAGATAGTGCCACCTCTTAACCTGCTTTCTGCCTGTGCTCCGGGGAGAGCATTTCCAATTTTCCTCATCCAAATGAAACCAAAAGGACACTTTAAGTACAACAACTCACAGAAATGGAATCATGATGGATTTTTAAATTTAGCAGAGAGAAATTTGTGGTAAAAATAAGTATTTGGGACTTGAAGCTTGACAGATATAAGCTGGACACAGCAGCACATTTCAAGCTTTCAGGGTGTGTGCTTGCTACCCCAATTTATTGAGGATTGCAAAGGATCTTCCACACATGGATTTTTTTCCCCATTGTTGAGCTTGGATACTTTTGTCAGCAGCTATATCCTTCCAGAAATCCATGCAGGAAAGTGTTAAAGCCTGTAGCTCTCAGGATATTAGAAGAAATTACTGCTTGAGCAGTCTCATTCTGGAAATCACCTTCGTAGAAGGAAATAAGGATGAACTACCCTGTGAGGGGAATTTCTCCTCCTCACCTGAACTAGTTTCATTTCTAACCACACAGGTGAGCTGGGTGGTTGTTCTGTGTCCAGATTGTTCATCATCACAGGCAAATATTTATGAGGGAGCTCCCTGTCACTTGGACAGCCTGTCAAATGATGACTGAATAGCAAAGGCCATTGTTACTCATTCCTATGAACTGCTGCAGCTACACTGGGATGACTGGAAGGTCACAAGGGCTTTTTTAGGAAAGGGCAGACTCTCTGAAGTGACTTTTGAAACTGCCTGTAGCCTGAATATACTTTCAAAGGGAGGCTGTTGGGCTTTCAGGTTCTCTTTGTAGTCTTGGTAAAACCTTTTATTGACTTATTGTCAGGGGATTCTGAGGAAAAGGGGAAAAACACCCACAAGAGGCGATACTGTTTGATCTCTGCCCTTCCTCGTTGTGCTTGTGATCCGCAGCCTTGCTTCAGATAAAATTTCTGGTGGGATTTTGTATTTATGTTAGAATGCTTCTGTCTCCTGCACCGGATGTGGGTTTGGTTTTTCTCCTGGGAATGTAAGTTTTTGTTTGACTGCTCAAGGGTTCCTCAAGTGGGTGAATGAATCATGGAAATTCTGTATTGCGGATGGATGGAAAGATAATAAAGCATTGTATGTGGGCCCTCACGGTAAGTTTGCTTTGCCTGCTTTGCAGGTAAAAGGGATTATTCTTTCTCTAGTAAACAAACAGTGTAGAGCATGGAAAAGTCAGCTGGGCTGTTTGGAGTTGCTGCAGTTATTTAACACAGGCATTTTCAGACTGTACGTGGTGTCCTCCTTGGGGAAACACAAGTGGCTTTGTCACTGTGTCACCCAGCCCAGAGCAGGAGCCAAAATCAGCACCCAGGTACTCTTAGGATAACAATTCCTGGGTTAGAGAATTGGAAACCCCTTCTCTCACCTACATATTTTCTGTTTGAGTTGTATTTTAACTTCATGAGGGTCCTGCCAGATGTCAGTGGGCGAGTGGATCCCCCGAAAACTTGAGCCAAACTCATGAGGTCTTTTCACTGCAGACACCCTCTGAATGCCAAAGCCAAATCTTGGCAAGAGTGGGCAACCTCTGAAGCACAGCACACCCTGTGGCTCATACCAGGGGTCTTTGTGTTGAGATTCATGACTTCGAGTAGATAACAGCACTTTTCCCAGCATTTTTAAATCTGAGGATGAAAAATGCTGCACAAGAACAGTAAAAGGCAAAACATTTTTATGCCAAACATCAGGAATGTGGTGTTTTGGAGCACAGAGGGGTACTCTGTGCTGCCTGTTTTTATGTGCCACTCCCGCTCTCTTTTTCAGGCAGCTGAATCTTTATCTCCCTAAAAAAAGCTTCACGTCAGGCTTAATGCTCATCTCACCTGACAGTTCTGGGAATGGAGCATTATGTTGGTCAATAGGAATCTAGAGAACAATCATTTAATGGCTTTAAGTCATTATTTTGCTTGGCAGAAAATAAACAAAAAGCAGCATCGATCCATCCAATAGATCTCCTTGGCCAGACTTCAAACAGCCCTAGGCCCAGAAGCACAGCTTCATGTAGTGCCCAGGCACCCTTCCACCCTGCATGTGCCCACCACGAGCTCTCCTGATTTGTTTTCCGGAATTCTTTCCCCACCTGAAGGTGTGTGTTGAAGGACATGAGAGCTGGGCTATTTCTGTCCATTCTGTAGTGCAAAAAACCCTTCCAGAAAGAGACCTTCAGGGCAATTATTCACTTTTCTTTCTTCGTGTCAGTTCCATCTCTGGATTGCAGCTCTTGGCAATCTTTTCAGGTGTGTTGCACAAGGAGGACTTTCTCCTCCCTAGTTTTTAGGTTAGGCTCTCCAGACCTTTACCATTCACTCTACATTTCATTCATATACGTGTCCTTCATGAGTTCTTCCCAGAACAGATGCTTTATTCACTGTGTGGTCTGCTCACAGAAAACAAATGTCAAACGCACAAAAAGAGCTGATTTTAGGATTTCATCAAATTTCCTTGGGACTACTGTCTGCACAAGGCACCAGCCTCAGTCCTATGTCAATTTTTCTTCCTTAATGCATCAAACACTGTATTAAACACAGGCTTGCAAGGCATTTTAGCTTTATTTTCCCACAGGTAATTGCATTTCTGCATACCTTCAAAATGCCTCACAAGCACTCCTAGGGTTTAGGGCTGGCTCTGTTGCCAAATTTAAACTGGAGAAAGAGGGTAGAGCCCAGGGGACTCCTAATACCCAGAGCTTTCTAGATTTAGTTCAAATCCTTCACATTGCAGCCAAGCGAGCTCAGAGCTGGTGCAGCCCTGTGGTACGGTTGTTTATTTGCTGTGGAGGAAATAGAAGTGCCATTCAGTAGGAATTGGCTCACCAGCTTTCCCAGCTGCTGGATGACAAGCATCCCTCATGGGTCAGCTTCTCTGTGGGAACAGGGGGCACCAGTCTGTCCTTCGTGGCTCCTCCTTGGCTCCGAACAAACACGGCCTGGATTAGAGGCAGCCCTGAGGGGCAGGTGCTGCTCTTTGAGATGCTGAGGACTCCAGGCAGGAAATCCTGGCTTCCCCTCCATCCTCTCCAGATAGATATCTCCAAGCTGGACCATCAAACTGTCCCTATTTCCTTATCACCTCGGACTTCGTCCGGTCTGGTGGGAAAGGCTGCTCTTTCCAGCCAACATAACCAACCTCGCTGCCAATTCCTCTCTTTCCAGATATAGCTGGTTAAAACAGGGATATGGCTCATTTCCCTGAAGTCTTTTAATTTGCAAAGCTCTGCTTCCATCTGTAGGCTTGGTGGTGACCCAACGCCGAGGCTGTGAGGCACAGGTGGGAGGGCAGAGCCCACCACCAGGCACAGGCTGGCTCCTGGGGTGTGCTGGATGGGGACAGCCGTCCCGATGGCTGGCAGGCTCACAAACCACATCCCAAACAGCGTGTGGCCACAGAATCATAGAATATCCTGAGCTGGAAAGGATTCACGAGGATCAACCAGTCCAACTTCTGGCTGCTCTGGCACATGACACCCCAACAATCCCACCCTGTGCCTGGGAGTGGTGTCCAAACGCTCCTGGAGCTCTGGCAGCCTCGGGGCCGTGCCCATTCCCTGGGGAGCCTGGGCAGTGCCCCAGCACCCTCTGGGGGAAGAATCTTTTCCTGATACCCAACTAAACCCCAACTGATACGGCTCCAACCATTCCCTTGGGTCCTGTCACTGTCACAGAGAGCAGAGATCAGAGCAGCCTCTCCACTTCCCCTTGTAAGGAAGCTGCAGACCATGGTGAGGTCTCTCTTCAGTCTCCAGCTGAACAAACCAAGGGACTCAGCCACTCGTTGTAAAGCTTTCCCTCTAGACCCTTCCCCAATTTCATGCTGCTCCTTTGGATGCTCTCTAACAGCTTTATATCCTTCTTATATTGTCCCTTGTCCTATACTGATTGTCAAATACCGCAGTGGCTTCAGCATCTGTGTGCTCCGAGGGGCTTTGAAGGGTTTCGAGTCCAGTGGCGATGGCAGCAGGGAAGGGCAGTCAGGGGAGCTCAAGGTCTGGAAGAAAACATCCTGCAAGCACTGTATATATGAAATTGAAAAGTTTGCACGGTTGTCTGATATCTGATGAAGCTGGGGAACCCAAATCCATGTTATTCTTGCTGTTTTCCCCAGATGTTTCGGCTGGCTCAGCAACCTCAGCCCAGCCGTGCAGGTGCAAACCTCTGGCAGGCAGCTGAGCGTGCTTTATAAAATCTTAAAGTGCTTGAAGGCAGCATGCAGACATGACTGATTTCCATCCAAGGCGCAGTCTTTCCTCCAGACTTTCCCTCCAGGCATCCAAAAGCAATTTCAGCCAGCATTTAATGGGAAGGCTGCGGGATGTCTGAGTGTTCCAGCTCCACGGTGGACCCGCATCCCGTGAGTTACACATTGCTCAATCCTGGTCACAAACTATTTTTTTTTTGAAAGAAGCTGTAATTTAATAAAACCTGTGTTTACAGGGGTGCTGCTTGGAGAGGAGACTTTTACCCTGCTGCTGCATGAAAGGCAACAAATTCAGAAGGAGCAGAGATATCTTGCTCTGCTTTAGGGCTCTGATTGCCATCTCCCAGATTGTGACACTGGAATTGGATTTTTTTTGGCTTACCTCTCCATTTGGAAAATGTCTCCATGGCAGAATCTCTGTGCCCAGAGTAATTTAAGACTAGTTTTATTAAATATAGAATTGCAGAATGGTTTGGGCTGGAAGGAACATTAAAGATCATTCAGTTCCAACCCTCTGCCATGGGCAGGGACACCTTCCACTGGACCAGGTTGCTCAGAGCTTTGTCCAACCTGGTCTCGAAAATTTCCAGGGATGGGGTGTCCAATATACATTCAGTATGTATATATATATAAGTATGTATAAAAATACGTGTATAATAGTATATACAGTATATATATGTTATATATATAGTGCTATATATGTTTTTATATATATATAGTATATATATAGTGTATATATACACACTATATATACTATATATATTACATATACATATATTTATGTTGCAGATACATTATATATTATAGTGTTTATATATATATGCTGGAGAAGATCCTTTGCTAGTTTTTAGGGATCTTTCGGCTGAAAAAAGTTTAAAATTATGCCTATTTTTGATTTTTTACATAACACTTTTTTCAGTCTATCACACTGCCCCGTGCAACTGCATGAACACTGATATCAACGGGTGGCAGAAACCAGATGGTGAGAGATAAGAAAGTGTGACGGTGTTTGGGTACGATTGTGGTGGGATGTGTTTTTCTGGTCCACAGGCCGGGCTTTAATTGCGAGGTGGACCCTGATGAGATTAATTTCATTGTCTGGACAGGAATAGGAAAAAAATGTGCAGGAATTAAGTTATTTTCCACACCGGGTCCTCCGCTCTGTGGTTTGGTGAACGCCCCGGAGCAGGGGTATCAAAGCAGCCGTGAAGTACAGCGGCAACCGCAAAAGGTGAAAAAGACCCGTCCCGCTTAGGAAGAAAATCAGGTTTAATGTGCTTGTTTCACCAAACAGGCGCTCCTATCCTCAGAGTTTCACGTTCCAGTTGCCCAAGATCACGAGCGGGGCGGAGGAAGCGGCGAAGGAGGCGGAGGCGGAGAAGGGGAAAGAGGGGGAGGCGGAGGCGGGGGATGCTCGAGGCGGAGCCGGGGCGGGCCGCAGGGGAGGCGGCTGGAAAACAGGCCGGCGCTGGTTCTCGGCCCGCAGTGCCCGCAGCCGCCGCTCAGCCGCGCCGGGAGCCGCTCAGCCGCGGGAGGCAGCGAGGCGAGAGCCGGGCGGGCGCCCCGACCCCGACAGTCCCCTCCGGCACCGCACAGAGAGGTACGCGGCGGGCGGCGGCCCCGGTCCCCTCGCAGGGTCCCCTCGGCCCCCTCAGCCGGCACCTGCGGCGGGAGGGCCGGTGCCGCCTCGGCGGGGCTGCCCGGCTCGCTCCCCGCACGGAGCGCCCGGGGGGTCCGGGCAGCGGCGGGGAGAGGGCGGGGGGGCTTTGTCTGAGGACACAGAGCCGGGACCCGTCCCGCACACCCAACTCTCCCAGCCGCTCTAGGGTCCGTTCCCAGTGCCCCATCGCACACACCTGCCCGAGGGGTCATTCCCTGTGCCTCATCCCACACACCTGCCCGAGGGGCCGTTCCCTGTGCCCCATCCCGCACCTGATCCCGGAGGAACCAGCCCAGTGCCCCATCCCGCACCTGATCCCGGAGGAACCAGCCCTGTGCTCCATCTCACACCCACCACCCTGAGGGGCCGCTCCCCGTGCCCCATCCCACAGTCCCANGGAGGCGGAGGCGGGGGATGCTCGAGGCGGAGCGGGGGCGGGCCGCAGGGGAGGCGGCTGGAAAACAGGCCGGCGCTGGTTCTCGGCCCGCAGTGCCCGCAGCCGCCGCTCAGCCGCGCCGGGAGCCGCTCAGCCGCGGGAGGCAGCGAGGCGAGAGCCGGGCGGGCGCCCCGACCCCGACAGTCCCCTCCGGCACCGCACAGAGAGGTACGCGGCGGGCGGCGGCCCCGGTCCCCTCGCAGGGTCCCCTCGGCCCCCTCAGCCGGCACCTGCGGCGGGAGGGCCGGTGCCGCCTCGGCGGGGCTGCCCGGCTCGCTCCCCGCACGGAGCGCCCGGGGGGTCCGGGCAGCGGCGGGGAGAGGGCGGGGGGGCTTTGTCTGAGGACACAGAGCCGGGACCCGTCCCGCACACCCAACTCTCCCAGCCGCTCTAGGGTCCGTTCCCAGTGCCCCATCGCACACACCTGCCCGAGGGGTCATTCCCTGTGCCTCATCCCACACACCTGCCCGAGGGGCCGTTCCCTGTGCCCCATCCCGCACCTGATCCCGGAGGAACCAGCCCAGTGCCCCATCCCGCACCTGATCCCGGAGGAACCAGCCCTGTGCTCCATCTCACACCCACCACCCTGAGGGGCCGCTCCCCGTGCCCCATCCCACAGTCCCACCTGCCCAGACTACTCCGGGGGACGTTCCCCGTGCCCCATCCCACACACCCCAAACCACCCCGGGAATTCGCTGACCCTCATTCCTCGCCCCCTTTGACACCCCAACCCAGGCGCAGAGCAGGTGTCATCCCTACCGCTGTTTTTGGGGACGGCGGGAGAAAGGATCGCTCTCTCGGCTAAGGGCAGAACAGCCATGGCTGCGTTGGGATTTTGGGATGGTTTGGGTGGTTTTTTTCCCCTCCGTGTGTTGATGTCAGTGTATCTCCCGCATGTGACACGAGTCCGCGCGTGCCTCCGCATTCCCCGCCTCGGCGTTCCCGGTGATGACACGAGGAGAAGAGGTTAAGTGGGGAAGTCACCGTGGTGGGGCTGTGAATGACGAGCGGTGAAGACTCACTCGCAGCTTGTTTGTGTTTCTGGTGTTTTCTTGTTTATACAAAGCTGTTACAATACCGGGGGCTCGGCGGTTCACACCGATCTGGTGTTTTCAGTCGAATCCATTGACTTCTGTGGAATTGCTCCGTCTTTGAGGTTGGTGTGTGGTAGATGAGGGATTAGTCCTGGATGCCGGGTAGTGAAATGCACAAAGCCAATTGTCAGTTACCGAACCTGACCTCAAAACAAAGCTTTTATTTACATCCTCAACCCCAGACACAGAGCTGCTCTGCTGCATCCTTGCTCTGCTCATCCCAAAAAATGCTTTCCGTGCGTTATAGACACGCTGTCTCAAACCTGGTGCTGGGACCAGCTGTAATTGCCTGATATATTAGATGTAAACACGAGCTTTACATAAAAGTGAAACCATATGTATCGGCTAACACACGGTCCACTCTGTGATCCTACACAAACAAAGTCAAGCCCAGAGCCCTGTCCTTAGCTCACCCTGTTGATCCACTTTTCTAGTAGCCTGTACGACACAGTCCTGTTCCCAGAGTTACCAGACAGGTTTAGTGGAGAACAAGAAATCAGCCCAGGAGCATTTCTGTGTGTTGTGCAAGAATGCTGTTATGTTCTCAGTCCTTTACAGATGTTGTTTTATTGACTTAGTGATAACATTTTGCTCTCCTATGTCCTTTTCCCTTTCCAGATTGTTAGGCCAGCGCTTACTAATTTTTTATGGCACTGCTGTGGAACAGATGTACCGTGTTTCTTAGGGAGTAGCAAGCTCTGTGGTTTCAGCTGGCTTTGCCTCTAGAAAAAACCAGCACTGCTTTTCCCTCGTGCCACTGTTGTGGAGTGGGTAGCCGGACTAGGAAGCCTATTTGGGTGACTACTGAGCTGGCGAAAATCCAGCAGGCTTGGGTCTGACTCAGTGCCTGGATCCAAATCATTGTGTGGCTGATCACATGTTTACCTGGACATCTTTGGGTTTGGAGCGGCATCCAGCTGGTATTTTGGCTAAGCTGTGTGTGGAAAGGGGTGTAGAGGTCTGAGGCTTTAAGTCCTAAAAATGCTGGCTGATGTTGGGTGCTGCGGTCGTTTATCCCTCTCCATCCTTTGGCTCGTGGAAGAGCTGCACTGGAGCTGTTCCTCATTGTGCCACGCTTCCTGAAACTCTGGAGCGTGCGGCTGGAGCACCACAAACACGCTGCACGTGTCCTGGGATCCCGTGTCCTTGGCCCTGCTGCTGCTGCAAGCACTCGTGGTTGTCCCTCTCTGGTTTGAGCTGGAAAGGCTTTCTCCCTGTTGTGTCTCTCCCACCAAAAAGTGCCTGAGTGCTGTCACGAGTTAGCTGTTGTGTCTCTGAAACTCAGTGTTTTCCTGGGATGGAGGAATCTCAGTTGGCTTGGTGGCACTGGAGGGGTTGAGGTAGAGTTTGGAAAGCTCTGTCAAACTGTTAACATTTCTTACAAACAGGAGACGTGGTGGTTTCTGGGCTCCCTACAGCATCTAAAAGCTGTGATGGTGCTTTTACTGACCTCCGCCTTAGCCAAGTAATGTAATTTGGGGTTTTCTCACTCCTCCATCCTCAAAAGCTATCAGACCCCTGCCCATCTCTGCCTCAGAAGCTTGGAGGAGTATTCCTGCATCCTGCTGCCAGTCTCAGGAGTGTATCTGCCTGTCTCTCAACCCCACTTCCATCATTTCATGCTTTCTCTTCCTGTCATCTCACTGAAAAATAACCCCTTCTAATCAAATCTGAGGTTCTCCAACTAAATTCCTGCTGGCCCAAGTGAGTGTCTAAGGAAAATTGTGATGCTGACTTCTGAAATATGTGGATTTACTTTGTATGATTGGGTTATACAAAAAAGAGAAATTATTTTCTCTGTTCTTTTTACAAATATTAAAATGCAGCCTGCTGTGTTTCACAAATCTCACCGCTGTCTCCTTCTCTCAGTAATTGTAATTAACAGACCAGAAAATGGAAAAATGTAGAAATACCCTTTCCCACTGGCCACAAACATTAGTCCTCTCCAGAAGTTAATGAAGTCAAGTCTATGGAAATTAAAGAACGGATTTGTTTTTTTTTTAGTTCTGTTGGTGATCTAAAACATTGTGTCAGAGTGGTAAATAATAAATAAAAGAGCTGTAAAGATTGCCTCTTGGAGTTGATGTGGGTGAAGAATGGATTTGAACTCTTCTTTCTCCAAAGAGTCTAAACCTCTGGCTTTAAGATGTGGCTGAGGGATCTGTCCTGCTCTGCTTGCATGCAGAAACTGATCTAAGCACAGCAGTAATGTGGGTAACCCAGCATGGGAGTAGGAAATGGAAGCATAACCACGAAAAAACCCCAAATGCAACAAATTAATCAAATTACTGAATCCTAAGATGCAAATAGTTTAACAAATGACACATCAAAACCACCTTCATGATGTTTGCAGACTGTGTTATCGTCTTTGTTGTCTTCCTGTTGAGGGAACATGAAAATTTTCAGCCACCTTGATTTTGTGTCCCGTTTTCGTTGGCTCTGTTGGTGCATTGGCTTTGCCGTGTCCGGGCATTCCGTGCTCCGTGTCGAGGGCACGTGGGTGTGTGCACAAAATAACAAATCTTGAGTTTCCAGGAGTCACCGTGGAAATTGGTCGCAAATCTTTCCTTTTTTTTCTTCCCGCTTTTTAAAATCTAGTATTTCAGTGGTTTCTTTTGGTTTTAACAAAAGATTCCGGAAGTACCGTGGGAGGGAATATGAACCACTTGGAAAAGAAATCTTTGTGGCGACTCCGGTTACCGCCAGGAGCGTGGTGGCACCTGAGGAGCACGGTGGTGTGGTGCAGGTGTTGCACGGGCTGTGTGGCTCTGCTCTGGAGAGCGGCTTTGGAGGAACCTGAGTTTGAGGTCCTGTTTTGGTGTCTGTATCAGAGCCAGTGCCCTTGAGGGGCCCTGGGGTAGGGTTGGGCTGCAGGCTGGAGGAACAGTGCAGGTGGGTGGCTGAGAGAGCTGGGGGTGTCCTCCTGGAGAAGAGAAAGCTCTGGGGATACCTTTGACCTCCTTCCAGTGCCTAAAGGGGCTCCAACAGAGCTGGAGAGGGATTTTGGATAAGAGCCTGGAGTGAATGGCTTCCCACTGCCAGAGGGGACTTTTAGATAAGATATTAGGAAGAAGTTCTTTACTCAGAGGGTGATGAGGGACTGGCACAGAAGCTGTGGCTGCCCCTGGATGCCTGGAAGTGTCCAAGGCCAGGTTGGGTGGGGCTTGGAGCAACCTGGGACAGTGGAAGGTGTCTCTGCCCATGGCAGGTGAGTGGAACAAGATGAGCTTTCTGTCTCTTCCAAGCCAAACCAGTCTGCGAATCAGCCAGCAGCCCTGAGGTGTGGATAACGCAGCACACAGGGTTTTTATAACAATGTATTTGCTGTCTGAACCTGACAGCAGCACGACAAGGACGTTTGCTTTGGGAGCTGTGCTCTATATTCTGGTGACCTTTTCCTCTGGAAATCTTTTAAGTGCGGTAAATGTGGTGGTGTTTGGTGAATTTTAATCATGCCCTTGGTTTTAAGTGCAATTTTGGTGTTATTTTTCATGGCAACTTGAAGTTTTTGTTTCGTGACATCTTGGGGCCAGGGCCGTGAGGTTGCAAGGATGGGATGGAAGGGAAGTTGTAAGGATGCAGCAGGGAGTGGTTTGGCTCTGGGAAAGGCCTGGGTCGCTCTGAAGGTGATGAGCTCATCAGCAGGAATGTAATGCAAGAGGGGTCAAAAAGCCCCTCCCTGCTTTTCCCGCTGGGGTTTGATCCCTGAGCTATTCCCGGGTAGTTCTCTGCTACCAGGCCCTGCTTTAAGTCTCAGTTAAACAAGGCACTTATTGTTGGTGCTCTCTGATTCTAAGTGATGGTGGCTGGCAGCTTGCTGGGTCTGAGGGAAACAGATTTTGCAGCCCCAGAGTAGTGACTTACACGGGGTTGTTGCTGGATATTCCCTCTTTGGGGCAGTTTTCCACATCATGCTCTGAGACCACGTTTCCCTCACTTCCTGGAGTAGAAGGATGGAGGGAGCACTGGGGGCCACAGAACAGATCAGTGCCAGAAATGGAGGGGGCTGTGAGTGAGGACATCTCAGCTGTGGGGGGCCCAAAGAGCTGAACTGACATAAAGCCTGACAATTTCAGCTTGTGGGGAATTTTTCGTTTGGTAACTTTCATTTCTTTTATCCAATAGGTCTTTTAAGGCTGCAAAGCCTTTATAAGGGCTTGAAAAGTTCATTTAATTCTACTTTTTGTGTGTGTGTGTACTTAGTGAGTTCAAAGGCAGGAACTACCTTTTAAGAAATAAGAAAATATTTGTTTTCCTGGCCGATGAAGTAGAAAACTAAATGGATGTCGATAACTTTTGAAGAATGGATACTTAGTTATTCATTTCTTCACCATTTGTTATTCTGCATAATGCCAGATTTTCCTTAAGTGTGTCCTCTAGACTGAGCTGAGTGGCGTGGAACAGTGTAGGTTGCTGGCATGCTTGGACTGACTGAAATATTGGACAGGATATGGTGATGTTTGCACACGTTGAGAAGGGGGGGAAACAAAAAGCATGTTGGTTTTGGATCATTTGTGTTGTGAAGTACCTACTCAAGCTCCCTTGTAGCTGATGTAGGCAGAAAATGCCTTGTGCTAAGCAAAGCAGGTAGTCCTGGCCTATCCCTAAACTGGGAATTGCATAGGAAAGATGAGAGTTGTACTTCAGAAGAGTTGGTTCAGTTAAATGAATTTTTCAGGGCACGTGGGGAATGGATTTTCTCCCAAAGAGGTTGCACGGGTGCGACATTCAAGCGTGCTCACCTGATGTTTCTGTTGGACGGGCATTTAGTCTGAAACGGAATTAAAAATTCTCCCGTCCCATGGGATGCATGTTCCAGGATATAAATGTAACCTCCTGCTTTCATCTCCAGTCTTCTTCTAACAGGATTTTCTTTTTCGGAATCAGTCACCGTCGTGATCCCGGAGGACTCTGCCAGGAAGATGTGCCTGGTAATCCTTTAGTTGAACTCCTGAAGCTCACAGACCCTTTGGGAAAGCCTGGCAAGGTGGCATGAGGGTTGTTTTGCAAGAGCCTGGCTTCAGGAGGGGAAGTGCCCTGAGATGTTTTCTCTGAGCTGTCCTGTCTCCGAGTGCTTGTTTCCTCTCTTGCATAACTTTTCTAGTACAGGCTGACGGGTGACTTACACAGATTTAAGATGCTACTTCTAGGAAAAGGGGTCATCCTATTCCTGTGCATGTTCTGTTGTGACTGTGGCTGTGAGATCTTGGTCAGGGAGCTCACACACCTGGCAGAAGATTATTATTTTTACGGGGTTATTTTTTAGTTGGATGCAGTCCATGGCCTGTCCCGTGACTGCTGCTGTCAGCACTACATGTCCAGTCAGGACTGTCCTTGAAGGACAGTGCAAACTGGGATCTAAGTTTTCTAGGATTGCATAACTGTGCCCTCAGAGGTGTCAGGGTGTACTGACAAGCACACACGTGTGTGGGTAAGCTGGGTTGTGCTCCCAAACACACACACACGTGTGAGTATTTCTCCCTGGGACCACTTCTGTCATCTTCCTCCCTTGTTGTTCCACAGACAGACACGACAGAGCTTGGAGGTTGACTGGGTTTTCAAGAATGAGCCAAGAGGATTGTGGGGGGGGGGCACAAGAGGAAGCAAAAATTCTTAAAATCCCTTGCGATAGGTCAAGCTTTAACCCTGAGATAAAGGGTGGTACTTGGGAGTTTGCAGTTTACACTCTGCTGCTTGGATGCTCTGATCCCACGGGACACTTTGTGCCGTTCATTAATGCTTGCAGGAGCATAAAGTCCTCGCAGCAGACTAAATTAAATGTCCTTTTCTAGTCGTGGGGAGCTCACACCATCGCTCCAGTGTCACAATGGCATCCGGTGTCTTTGTTTGGGCTTGAGAGAACTTGACAAAGGGCTGAGTGTGACCGCGGGCTTTGGAGTGAAGCACCGGGTCATTACCCTTTTTGTCCCCTGATTCCCTCGGGGTGGGATCCAGGGCTGTGTGGTGGGCAGGGATCCAGTCTTGAAGATCTTACACGTGGAAATATTCCAGGGAGGAACAGAAGAAATGCTTGAAGAGAAGAAAGAGAGAACTGCTCTGACGGCAGGGTGAGATGGGAAGGGGGCAAATGGGAGGGAGGGTGGGGATGGGCTCCTGTCAATAACTGTCCCCAGGCTGTGGGATGTGACAGGGGCTGTGTTGCTGGGAAGGCTGTGCTGGAGAGCTCCTGCTCCCGTGCCTGTTCTGTGAGGCCAGCTCTTTGTGTTCTCCCTGTATTGCTCCTTCAGGAATGGGGGAAGAAGGCACCATGTGGGAACAGGAAGCTGCTGCACATGGGATCTTCTTTGTGTTCTCCCTGTATTGCTCCTTCAGGAATGGGGGAAGAAGGCACCATGTGGGAACAGGAAGCTGCTGCACATGGGATCTTCTTTGTGTTCTCCCTGTATTGCTCCTTCAGGAATGGGGGAAGAAGGCACCATGTGGGAACAGGAAGCTGCTGCACATGGGATCTTCTTTGTGTTCTCCCTGTATTGCTCCTTCAGGAATGGGGGAAGAAGGCACCATGTGGGAACAGGAAGCTGCTGCACATGGGATCTTGTATGTGTTTCAATGTATGATGGAAATATTAGAGAGGCTTGCGTGCTCTGGGGCTACTGCTGACGTGTTCTGCTGTCATATTTCTATTACAAGCAAAGAGCAGCAGGGCCGGAAGGGACCTTAAGTTGTCTAATCTGACCTCCTGCCCCAAGGCTGGGTCAGATCTATCTAAACTTTCCCAGCAGATGTTTGTCCAACGCAGTTGTTAAAAGCCTCCAGTGGTAGACTTTCCTCATCCTCCCTGGGAGATCCTTGAAAGTCCTTCATTGTTCTTGCCATTACCAGGATTTTCCTAGTTTCTGACTTTGATTTCTGTGCAGCAGTTGAGAATTGCTGCCCTCTTGCCCTTTTGTTACTGTACAGAGCAAGCTGTTCACTCCTCTGGAGCTGCCTTTGGGAATCTCTGGGCCGTGTCTTCCTTGAGCTGCAGGGCCCAAAAGTTGCCTGGAGTGCTCTGTCTGATACCTGCCTGTACTGAGCCAGCAAACACCATTTTGTGACTCTCATGTAGACTTCTGGGGTCTGATGGGTGCATTTTACTTTTGGACAGAGTACTGATAATGTGTTTTGTCGTGGAAGGTTTTATTATGGCTTCGTCTCTTTACTCACTATAAAAACAGGGCATGTGCTTTTTGTCTTTTCCACAGGGATGTATTCTGGATCTCTGACTGTTCCAGAATAATTCCTCCCTGTTGTAAGGTGAAGGAAGTCCTTGCCAGCTGCCCTGACCGAGGCTTTTCCCATGATTAGCTCGATTACAGCTCAGCTATTGTGCTTTCCTGCTCTGACCTGCCAGCTGTAGCTCAGGAGTGACCTTCCCTTCTCCCTCCCTGCTGTGATTACACTCTGTGCATCTGATTTTGTACCTCCTGTCCCTTTGTTCCCCTGAAGGATTCAGTTATTCATGCATTTCTAAAGCTGGTAAAACGTGGATGTGAAGATTATTCTAAGAGGTAGCACTCAAATATAAAATGTGACAGAAAACAGATCAGCATTAGAAGCATTATTTGCTAAGGTAAACTCCTTCACTTTATTTTTTTTGGGGAAAAAAAAAACTTGCCTGTGTGTATTGTTCCAGGCATTTTCTCTGGATCTATTAACACCTCTTATACTTTTCAGTGGGAGGGAGTAGGAACTGTGTGTGTGAAAGGTTTGTCTGTGCACAGAGAGCCTTTGTCCTGAGACAACTGAAGAAGCTCTCACCAAAATGAAGGCTGGTCTGGACAGGTCTGAAACATCTTTTGGCATCGACTCGTGTTTATTGCTGTGGGAAGAGCAGGTAGGGAGGAGCAGTCTGGTTTTTGTTGTTTGAGCTATCAGTATGTATCTTTGAATTCCTCAGATTTCTTGCAGAGCTTTTGTATGATAACTTGTGTAATGTGAGTCCCCAGTTTCTCTTGTTCTCTTTCCAATTGCAGTGAAAGCTCTGGTGTTTCATTCCTTACTTTTTTTCTCTGTCAATTGCAGATACTGGGATCTTTAGTCATGTGGAAGGTATTTTATTGACAGCTTTAGAGTCTGGAGTACTTGTTAGCACTGAACAGGTGTAGAGTGATGTAGACTCTTGGGCAAAATCCCTTTCCTAGTGTTCCTTGATAAAGATTTCTTAGAACTGAAGAGTAAGTGAAGTGGCACAGGAGATTTGAAGCTCTCTCATCTGACCTCCTGCTCCAGACAGGGACAGGATCAAAGGTAGGTTTCTTGTGAACTTTCTGGACCTTTTTTAGTCAAGAGTGGCAGGTTGATGCAGTGCTTAGTGCTCTCATGGTGAGGAATATTTTCCTCCTGTCTGATCAGTATTTCCCTCTCTGCCAGTCATTCCCATTGCTTCTTGTCCTTTTGTTTCTGCCATCCAGTCTGGCTCCATCTGCTCAGTAAACCCCAATTAACGAGATGAAGACAGTAACTGGATCCCCCACTAACCACCACTTCTTCTCCAAGTTCAACAACCCCCATTCCCTCATTCCCTTCTCACGTCAGGTGTTCCAGTCTCTTGGCTGCTGCCTTTCCAGCTCAGTGATCCAAGCAAATTTGAACCACAGAGTCATGGAATCACAGAATGGTTTGGGTTGGAAGGGACCATAAATACCATCTCATTCCACCCCCTGCCATGAGCAGGGACACCTTCCACTGTCCCAGGTTGCTCCAAGCCCTGTCCAACCTGGCCTTGGACACTTCCAGGGATGGGGCAACCACAGCTTCTCTGGGCAACCTGCGCCAGGGCCTCCCCACCCTTAGAGGAAAGGACTTCTTCCCAATATCCCATCTATTCCTGCTCTCTCTTGGTTTAAAGCTTTGTGTTTCACCCATCTAATCAGTATCTCCCCATTTTTCTGTGTTGATAAGCCCTGGACTCTTGTTCTTTCCATCCACATTGATGGCCATTATCTTGTTTTCCAACAGAGATTAAAGCCAGAGGGTTAAAGTCAGAGGAGCCAAACTCTGAATTTTCCTGCTGGATTTGGAAGGAGAGGTCTCCCCTCAGGCTGTGTCCTGCTTGCTTGCCTGGACTAGTCTGCTCTTAGGAACATTTCTGGCTTAAATGGATCCAGCTTAATCTCACACTTGGTGTTTCTTAATTTTGTTGTTCTCCACAAGGTTCTCTCAAGGTTTTGCTGTTCCAAAAAGCACGGCAGTGAGCAGCTCAGGGCGGGACTTTGCAAGGCATAGCTGAGTGCTTTCCATGGCTCATCCCTTGGGCTTTGCCTTCATGCACCTGTTGGACATTGTTGACCCTCACCATTTTACCTTGATCCTCTCCAAGAGGAAGAGTCTTTTCTGGAGTGTTGCTGAATAGGGAGTTGCTCCTCTTTTTTTTATTTGTACCTTTATCTTCTCTTCCTTAATTATTTCCTGTTGCTGATATTGGACCAGTGCATGAAGATAATTTAGAAATCGAAATCTGTGCACCATGGTGCTTTCAAATCCTCCCAGCTGAATCATCTGTTGGGTTTATGGCCATACATTCCAGTCTGTCATCCAGACTGGTAATGAAAATATTGCACAGCTCTTATGCCTGGCTGGACCCGCTTTCCAGTGCCTTCCCAATTAGATAACAAACCCTTGATAATTATGCTCAGAGAAGGATGTTGTCATGCAGCCATTTTATGGTGATTACATCTAATTCATGTTTCCTTAGGTGGATCTTTTGGGAATGTCATGTGGAACAGCATCAGATCTAATAAAGATTGCATTTCTGAATCTCTTTATCAATCCTGTACATTTTTTCCTGGTGATGCACAGATCCTTTATTGCTCCATAGATTTTTGATGCTAGAAGGGACCTTAAAGGTGATGTGACCTGCCCCTGTCCACACTGAAAGTTCAGCTGAGCAAGTCACGCCAGACTGATCAGGAGTTTCGTAACGGGACAGTTGTGACATGACAGCTCCAGGAGATCAAGAGGAAACAAACGTGATGTGTTTATGGATCCCAAACAAAATTAAACAATTACCTGAATCCAGTCTTCGGAGCAGCCTTTGAACGAATCCCAACCCTTTTTCTGCAGGGGCTGGGAACATAAAGAACGTGTCTAATCTGTACTGATATCAGGCAGCAGTTATCAGTGCCTACGTGCTGTTACTCAGATCTCGTTAGCTGCCTAATTGGATAACAGGCAGCACACTTCACAACTGCATAAGTGTATTAAGCTTAATCTGCTCTGGAGCAGGGAGGGGAAGATGCGCTCGGTGACAAATGGGCACAAGAAGATGCACAGTGGGGCAGGGCTGTAAACATGGGGCTGTGTCCCCATCACTTCAGTCCCTGTAGCTTTCTGAAGCAGAAGCTCTGTGTGTGTAACATTTACATCAGTACTGGAGTCCCAGAGAGTTACTGCACTGTCAGACTTTGCCTGTGTTGGCCAGGCAACTTCACCTTCAAAAGCACAGTTTTTCTAGTAGTTAAATCCCTTTCTAATTTCTTTTTAATAAAATGTGGTGTAACTTAATCCCCGTTTTTAAATCCAATGTGATAGAACAGAGGGAAGCACCCTGTGTGTTTGTGTGACACCTGGACTTTGCAGCACGTTCCTGGTCCCAAAGCTTGTTTCCAGTACATGCAGGTGCACAGTGGGCAGGATCAGAAAGCTTCCACAGTTCTGTACATAGAGAGGAGAAGCTATTTGGTTATTAAATACTCTTCCCTTTCTTTCCTGAGAAGATACAGTTACTGCAGTTACCCAGTTTTAAAATTTTGGTGTGGGTTGCCTCTTTCCAAAGGTGCAATGAAACCTAAGTCAGATTTTTGTAGAAGATGTGGATATGAGCAGATTTCATGAGTTGTCACCACCTGTTCTATTCTCAGAAGATATCTGCAAGGGACATTTCTGCGTGCAAAAGATGCATCTGCCAAGGGAATCTTTCAAGGTAATGGGAGAGTGACTATGTGAACTGTGTCCTCTCCATGTTTTTACTGGATTCCCTTGGGACTGATGGAGGGTTTTCACAGAAACCTCAAGTTGAGCCCAGCTTTTGGCCCTGTATCTTGTGTGAGGTGCCTACAGCTTTTTTATTATTTGTTGCTTAACCTCATAGGAAAAGTGTCTTCACCTTGTGCTGTCCAGCATCTGCCTGTAGCTGGCAGGAAAGGCAGGAGCCAACCTCCTAGTCTGTAAGTATCTTAAGCAAATGTAAACTCCTTTAAGTGTGTTTATCACCGAGCAGCTCATTCCCAGCTGGGCAAAGCACCTCGTGGTTCATTTGTATGGGATGTGCAGAGGATTCGCTGCTGCTTTCTCCTGACATCTGTGTTTGTGAGCAGCAAGGGTTAAGAGCAAGGCACTTGTCTGTGTGAGGAAACGATTCCACTGTACTGTGAATTTAAAGCATACTGACTTTCCCATGGAAAATGTTGTTTAAGAAGAGAACCCCTAAATTGCTTTTATTTTGGATTAAAGGAAGACATTTTGGGGTGTTCGGTCCATTTTGGTGTAGATGAAGTAAGAATAGTGATTGAATGCAGAAGAATTTTTATAGTTACCCACACCTGACCTAGTGCTTAGACTAAAAGCATGGTTAGCAGGGAAAAACAGCATTTTTTCCAAAGGGCAGCTCACATCTCAGCAACCACATTCCCGGGACAGTCCCTGTGAGGCACTGGTGGGGGGTAGCTGCAGGTAGCTTTTCCCTTCTGTTGCTCGTGCCTGGGTCATGCTGCAGTTGGAGGCGTCGAGAAGAACTGAAGGAGAGTGGACTGCTACAGATGGTCTCCCCAAACTGTTGGGTGTGTTGATAGCATGTTTTCTGTAGCAATAGACACCACTATTGCCTTTATCTCCCATCCAAATCTGCTGGATATTGACGTGGACTCAATCCGTCATCAACTTCGAGTCAGGCTCGACTTCAACCTGTACTTATTAAAGGGTGAAGAATGCTCTGTCATATGCAGTTGATAAGGGAATTTAGAAATAAAAGTGCATATTAAGCTGTCAGTAGCGTTTTTTCCCCTCTTTATCTGGAAAAAAATAATAGCATGGGTTGTTTTCTTTCTCCTGCGTGGGCAATATCTGGACATGCCCAGCAGTCTCAGGATTGTTTCTCAAACCCAGGATAACCCTTAGGGTGGTCCTGTCTGGCCCCTGCCTGCTGCAGATCAAACCCACACCCAGACAGGCAGGAATCAAAAGCAGAACACCTGCTTGGTTGGTCTCCAGTGTGTTCTTTCCAGAAAGTTTTAAAAACGTGTTTTTTCAGGAAAACGAGGAGGTGAGATTTGTGATGCTGCGGAGCATGGATGAGCTGTCCTTGTAGAGGGAGCCACGGCTGGATCGCGTCACTCTAGGTCTTTATTAGGGTCTTTAAGCACTGCTTTAAATTTCCTGAGCTTGAGTCATAGCAGATCTGATGTCTGGAGTCAAGGCCTGGCCTGTGACAGGCAGTCCTTTGGAGAGCTGTGCAAAGATCCTCGTGTCTCTCCAAAGCAGTGCCCTGTATTTCAGAAAGGAACATTGTGAGCGAGGAGAACAAGTTTCAGATCACATGTTCCCCAGCAAATACTGTCCTTTCGATAGGAAGACTTGTTGGAGAATGTTAATTGAGTCCCTTTTTAAATGAAGGAGGCTTTGCTTCCTTCCCAAGTTTTCAAAACAAATTTTCCAAATACAGTGCCTATGTTTCATTCAAGTGTAAATCCTTTCTCTTTAACCTGGAAGTTATCCCAGAAAAAAGCCTATCCATTCACTGCAGGACAAACCTTTGTGGTTGTAGGGGAAAAAAAAGAAGTGGATCAAATTGTCCAAACAGGAAGGGAATTAAGAAAAGCCTTTGCTCAGTGAGTGGAGCTCTCATTTCAGTCTAAATGGTGTCCTACGAATTCCACTTTACATCTCCGTTGCTTTTGAAGCATCACACAATGATTGAGGTGTCTGCTAAATTTAGAAATGACAATTTTTTTCCTGCCAACACGCCAGCCTCGCTGGAGGGATTTCAGCATGCAGTTACGGGATTTTGGGGTGGATGCAAGCGGTGATTTAAATTTACTGGCTTGTTATCTCATCTGACTTGCACATAGCTCGGTGTAGATGAAGTTTTAATACCTTACACTGATTCCTTTTCATTTGAGGGCATTAATGGAAATGCTTTTCTGGCACAGCCAGGTGCTTGTGCTGTTTTACACGCAGTGAAGCTGAGGTATAGAAAGGATCAAGCATGATGTGATGAATAAAATGAGTTCCCACCTAAACACATTGAAATTGTGCTTTATTTTGAGCAAGTTAAGAGTAGGACTCATTCTTTTACCCCAGTCACATGTGGAAGAAGAGATAAATCACAAGTGTCCCAGTTCACAGTTTACCATATGACAAATCTTCCTGCTCTGTGAAAAATCCCTTAGATCTAAAATATGTCTTTTTTTTTTCTTTCCTCATCCCCTGGTATTTAATTCTTCTCTTTCTGAGCAGCATTTTATCTCAATTCTGTGAAGCTGTTTGAGGCACAGTTTCATAAAGAGGATCAATACTAAAGTAAACTTCCTTTGTTTTGGTAAAATGTCTTGATTGTCGCAGAGAAAAAACATTTTGAGTCCAGGTGCGTGGGGAGAAATGAAAGGCACCTTGCAGCAGTGGTAATCCATCACTGGAGTGCGTCCCCTGGCACTTCAGGCTCCACTTTGCCTGCAAGGCACTTAGGAACCTCAAAGCACAAGAAGCCGTCTGGAGGAGGTTTTCTGTTGGAATCTCCAGGCAAAATTTCGTCCTCGGGCTTTGTTTTGAAGTTTGCAACAAGATGGGAACAAAGGCGAAGGTGTCACTGTTGTGTTTTCATCTCTTTCCTCACCCACCCTTCTCTTTCTTGTCTTTGATTTTGTTTGACCTTTAAAGGTCCCTTGCAGCCCAAACTATTCTGTGAGCCCGTGATTCATGAGCTGTTTCTGCTCTCTGCTCCATTTCACACTCAGGAGGAAAATCACTCAGTGGGGGGAGTTGTTCCTGTTGCTTTACAGCAGGGATGTGGTCCTGTATAAGAGGTTTTCCACAGCAGTACTGATTTCCTTTGGATATCTCCGGGTGACCTGGATGCAGACAGCGTGCAGTGAGGAGAAGTCCTCACTTCTTTTGTGAGGACTTTGTGTCCTTGCTTTTTGTACTGAAATGTTTCTTGCTGTCGTACGCAAACCCACGGGGAAAATTCCCGTCGTCTTCAAGGGCAGCTTTTGGTGGGACCAGACAGCCAGTCTGCCAGCCATAACCCAGCCTTCAGCATCTAAGGACCTGCTTCCCAACCTGAATTCCCCTGCCCTGGGCTCTGTGCTGCTGCAGGGGCGTGTTAGTGCAGACAGCAGGATGGAGAAGGCTGCGTGAATCGCAGCGTGCCGAGGCCAGCCCTGGGTACGTGTCTGCTGCCTCAAAGCTGGAACGTGTGGTTTGTTTAATGCTCCAGCAAAGCACGAGCCCAGGGAAAGTCTCTTTGATGCAGCTGCACCTGGAGAGACATATTTTTCCTGGAGTCACGTCTAGTCTGTTCCAGGCTGAAGTCGATCCAGTTACTGTGGGAGTGAATCCATGTGGTGTTTGGCTTTTCTAATTCTGGTTCTCTTCCCATAGTGTTGCTGTTGGGTTTAATGATTTTCCCTGTGGCTTGAATGGTAAAGATGTGGTAACTGCTTGGGGATGGCTTAAAATCAAAGATTCAGTGTGGGTGTTGCTTTCAAAAAGAGAAGAAATAATGCTATTTCGAGAGCTGTGCTGCTATTTCAGGGCAGTTTGGTAGGTCTGGGTTCTGAGAAGTGGTGAGAAAAAATAATTGCTTTTGGGCTATCGTGTCTCATGTGGTGTGTCCTGAAATGATCCTCGTGTACACATTGAGCTGGAACCAGTACTGAGCCTCTCTGCATGGGGATTTGTTCCCTGTCTCACCCTCCTGGTACAGAGGATGGGAGGAGAAGAAAAGATTCCTGTTGAAACTTTTCTCCAAAGCTTGCTGCAACAAATTTAAAACCCCAAACCACAGCAAATTCCCAAGTGTAATATGGACACCAGTGTTTATTTGACTGAGACACGATTGTGTTCTGAGTTGTGCAAACACAGGCATACTTCCTATTTAATTAAGGCTCGTTTTATGAATTAAGATTCCCAAACAATTGGAGAGAGAAGGAGGGTGGAAGAGATAAGATCTCAAGGTTGTGCAGACGGGGTAGGGTACAGCTCTTTTTGGCAGCTGGAATACGGCTTCTGCAGGAAACTTGTTTGCAGTATTGTTGTATCAATTATGCCAGTGTTTTTAGCTTAGAACCTTTTTTTCTGTAGTTTACTGTCTGTCTTTCCTTCCTTTTACAGTCCTGAAACTCCAAGCTTTGCTTCTGCCAGGAGCGTAGGAGTGGCAGATACCTCCCAATGCTCAGTGTGATTGAGGAGCTGGAAATAGGGGTCAGCAGAGCTGGAAATGGGGAAAAATTCCCACCATGGGTCCACCAGAGCCTGTCAAGCTTGCAAAGACACAGGAAAAGGCAGGCCAGTTTGGGGTTGTTGCTTGTCCTGGTTAGTTCAACAACTCCTGAGTTGTTCCTGAGCTTTGTCCTGTCCTTTGTCAACCCTTTGTCCTGTCAGGGGCTGACAGAGCCAAACTGCATCTTGATGCACTGGTTTAGGTTCTGGCCAGCTGTTGATAGATCCCTGGTGGTCAGTAGGATTTGGAAACCAAAGGCACTGGAATTTTTGGCTAGATCACAATTTCTGTCACCGGAGTCAAGATGGGAATATCCCATTCACTGTGGCAGGTTGAATAGAACTGGTGTCCCCATTCTCTCCAGCTTCTCCTGACGCAGCAGGAGAGTGTTCTGGCAGCGAAAGCTGTCTCTGTGATGGGTAGATACTGTGGGATGCCTTCTGGGTAAGTGGGACCTTCTACCTATCTGCAACCTTCCAAAACAAGGGGATGCTGATGTGCCAGCTACAGCACTTGTGTAGCTGTACTTGTTCTGTCTGCGGGGGATTTGCAGGGCCGTGGATTTACTGGATTTGCTCCTCTGTTGCCCAAGGAAAGTGCCAAAACTGTGCTTTTTGTCACTGCTGTGGAACTCCTTTTATCTGTGTAATACTGTGGCCTCTGGCACATGAACCACATGTTACAGCTCTGATCTTGCTGGATGTGGGGGCAGGAGAAGCTCTGTAGCCCAGACTACATTCTCAGCCCATTTCTCTGGGAATCCTGTGGGGATGATGACTGCCTCCAGTGGGAGTTTGTGATGGTGGAGAGAATCCTCTAGTCCTTTATTTTATCCCCACACTGTAAATCAAGATGCTGCCCCACTCTGTGAGGTGCATTCCTGGTAGCAGCTCCCATCCCAGCCCCTCGGAACTGGCAGAGCCTGCCACGTTCTCACGGTACCCTTCAGCCAGAGGAACACAATTATTTTCATTTCTTTTGCCTCAGATGAGGAGGATTTGAAAAACACATAATGGTGCATTTTATCAGCGAGTTTTAAATGGTGTGATTCATCCCCTGTGTTCTTGGCGTGATGTTCCTTGGTTTATTTTTTTTGGATATCTGTGCAGTTCTGCCAGTGCCAAGCACTGTATGGAAATGCCCCATGGCAGACAACCTGCTCTGCCCATATGTTCCCTTTAAAAAAAATCCCCAGCTCATAATAGGAAGTCTTTATACTGCATGCCAAGACGCTTGGGGCTTGTTAAATATATTCTGCTTGTCAACAACTACCCAATTTAAAAAGTAGCCTTGGTGTGAATCAGCTTTGAACAAGTTCATTTGACTCAAGGGATATTTGCAGGCATTAAAACAAGTTGGATCACAGTGGTAAAAATGTGCAGTGGTTTCCTGATCAAAAGCACCATCCAGTGACCCTTTTTTTTTTTTTTTTGTTCTGTTTTGTTTTAATCTCCTTCAAGCCTCCAAAAGTGCAGAGATTTTCCCAGTTGGTGATTTTGGAGGGTGGAGGAGGTTTATTGGGGAGAGTATTTCTGGGGTCCACTCAGGGTGTTGCTGGAAAATCAAGTGGCAAAGGAGGTGCCTGTTGCCTCCAAAGTAGCAGGAAATCTTATCCTGGAACTTGTTCCACCATTTTTGCTGATTGAGAGTTAATTATAAAATGTCAAATGTCATGGTTAAGGGTCTTTTCCAGCCTAAGTGGTTCTCTGAGTACTGTGGTTTATTCTCTGTCTCCCCCTGTGTTTTTCCTGGACAATGGTGGTGTGGAAAGAGGCAAATGGGGTGCCCGTCTTGCATCATACTTGCAAAAAAACCCTGTTTCTCAGAACATTTTTTATTGTTGTTGTTGTTGTTGTTGTTGAAGAACTCAAACATTTCTGCTTCCTTTTCTGGGCCAGCAGTGCAGGACCACAGAGTGGTGCCGTGGTGGGAGCCTGTACTCTCTGTAAGGTCTGATGGCCTCAGCTTTAATATCCACCAGCTTTGGGCTTCTTCTGTTTCATAACTTTTGGAGTGGTTTACAGAGTTCATTATTTGTTTTGTGTGTACTGAAGAAGCACAGCTTCTTCCCAGCTTGGGAAGAGGACACAATTTAGTATGGCCCCTTCTCTGTCTCTCCTGAGATGGAGGGAGGGGATATTCCTGGAAGTGAGGGGGTAAATGAAATTAAGGCTCGGTAAGGTCAGCTTCTCAGAGTAGAGGAGACCTGAGTTTGGACAAGCAAAGGTTAATGCTGTATTTCCCTGTCTCTTTTGGGACGTGTCCAGAGCAAGAAGAGCACAGAGCCAGCCTGAAAGTACCTGTTGCCTTCAAAAAACCAATGCCAAAGAGGTTTTGGGAGCGAGGCTGCGGGTTTGGTGTGGGGAAAGGGAAGCATTTTGGCACGCTGCTGTCCAAGAGTACACGTGGTGTGTCATTAATGCCTTTCCTTCCTTGATGTCTGATCCAGCCTGCACTCCCTGTGTGTCAGTCACTGGGGTGGGTCAGTAATTTGTAAATGGAGCTGGTAGATGCTGATGTAAGATCAGCATTTTCAGTGCCTCGAGCCACGCTTGATGGCTTGGGCTTTTACAGGGATAAATTGTAGTGGATGGTAGCATTTATCTTCAGTTCAAATTTGTTTTTCTCTCACAGCCACCCCTACGAATTCCAGCAGCTCTCTGGAAATCAAACCACTTCAAGTTCTGCCTGTGGAAATACAAGGCAGGACACGAGTTGCTTGTTGGCACCGGAGTGCTGGCTTGTTTTTGTGAGTCTGGGTTCCTTGTACCACCACAGTGAGAAAGATGAGTATGGTCATCTCTCCATCACAAGGGCTGAGGTGAGGCACGCAGGATAAATGGTGTGGGATGCAGTAGGGAGGGTGCTGCAGAGATGATGGAGATGTTCCACTCAAAACCTCCTTGAGACCAGGCAGGATGGTCTCACGTATCCCCAGGCAGCATCTGCAAGGCTCCTCGCTCTGGTGAGACAGGAAGAGGTGATGGGGGGGGATGAAATCTCACTGATAGGAAAAGCAGGGATTTTGCATCTGTCTCCTTTGTTTCAAGTATTGGGAAACACTGTTCAAGGAGTCCATGCTGGTGATGGTCCCACTTGGAGCAGCAGGTTGGAGTAGAGCCTTTCAGGGCTGTTTCTGACCCACACTTCAGGTGCTGGGAGCTGTCAGAACAGGTCACCTCTGCCCAAGCCTGGCAGCTGCCTGCAAAAGAGGGGAGCAGAACTGGGCTGGGGCCGAGTGACTCGTTCCAACTGCTGCATCCACCTGGCAAACCTGTTCAGACTGAAATCCTGGCTTGGATAAAGCCTGAGCACGAGGCTGCCGAGGGAGCGCCGCTCTGCAGGTGCTTTTGGCCCAGCAGCTGGAGGCGAGCTGCCAGCATGTGCAGGTGTAACACAAGCTAACCTCGGTCCCGGTGGTGCTGTGCTGTCGGTGACACGGGTTTATGAGCTTGGGGAGGGCGGAGAAGGCTGTGGACCACCACCCTGCTCCTGCAGCTTTGCAGGTAGCTGAGTAAACGAGGTGTGTCTGCTTCCAGTGCAATAAAGCTCCCGTGGAGCCGCAGACGCAGCTGGCCTGGGCTGGCGTTTGCACAACGCCTGCACAAAGGCAGTTTGGAACAGCAGGCTGGTGTCACCCCTGCGTCTGACTGACGTGGAGGACTTGGGACAATTAATAACACTTCTGCCTTCTCTTGAAAGGGTGTAAATGGTGATTTTGAAAAGGGTTGTGAGTTTGGCGTGCAGCCTGCTGGGTTAAAAAGGAGGGAGAAGGGAAAAAGAGACACATCTTCCAGTTTGACATGTTTGCAGCATGGAGAGCTTGGAAAGAGCATCTTGAAATAACAGGCAGTGAGGATTAATGTGCTCATGTCTGAGAAGACTGATGAAAGGGGGGAAGGAGGGAGAAGTTTAAAAATGCTTGTTTGTTGTGCCAGGAGCTGTGGAGAACCACAGCTCGCAGTGTAGGGAGGCACTGACAGGCAGTGCTGGAGCCAGCCCAGAAATCCTTTCCACTTCAGTTCTGTATCTGCTCAGAGATATGATCTGTCCTGACCTGTGCTCAGGGAACAGCCTGAGTCTGAAACCTGCAAAGGTGTTAAAGGAGATAAAATTGCTCCAACGAGAATAATCCTGCCAAGCACTTCTCCCTCAGCTTAGAGAAAAAGATGCATTAGAGATGATGATTGAAAAATTTTGTTATTGCCGTTACTTAGGTGAGGATTACTCACTACAACCATGCACTTGCTCAGTACAAGTAGTGCTGGGCTGTGTAATGAGTTAATGGCCTAAAAACTGGAGTGTCTTTACATCTGCTGAATAAGTCACTTTTCTGCTTCTGTTGTGGAGCTTTTGCATTTGGGCTCAGCTACCAGTGCTTTCAGAGAAGCACTTTTCCTTGTGCAGCTGATGAAATAATAGAGGTTATTACATTTGTTGAAAAAAGGCTTTTGAAACTCGGGGTCAAAAAGTTTGCTGGTATTATTATTTTTTATTTATCTTTTTTTTACTGTTTTCATCATGGTAGATTCCAGGTTTTGCAATTCAAACCTGGCCATCTCCATTGAATGGGCAGGATAATTCCCAGCACCACAGCCCGGTCTCGTGGTGGGACTGGAGTGTAAATGTTTATTACAGAGTTGAAAGCTTCAACCAGTATCCTCTCTGTCTTCAAAGAAAAGTATTTCAACAGCTGATTAGTGTCATTGTTAAAATTAGATATTTTATTTTTGTTGTGATTTTTTTTCTAGCTTCTGCTCTTGGTTTCTCAATCTCACTTTGCCTCTGCTTAGATTGAATTAATTTGGTGTCAGATTTTCTCTGTAAACACTGTCAGGCTGCAATGACAAACCTGCATTATAAACACATGTGTGTGCAGTGCCCCTTCATGTGTTGATAGTATTTTGAATAGCTGCACTTAAAATAATGAGAAGATAGTAGTGTGTTTATTTCTTGTGCTTCCATTTAGTGTTTCAGCTGACTCTTGTTGCTTTTATCCGAGTTCCTTTCAAACACATGCAATATCGTTGCTTAGGTTTCTGATTAGGGACGATGCTTAATTCTCATCAAATAAAAACCTACAGGGAATAAAGTGATTCTGGTAAATTTTTCTGCTGGTCTGTCCGGTCAGCAGGGAATTTGTTTGTGTTGATGATGCATTTCTCACCCTCCAGACTGGCTGTTAGACTCGTTAATGTGAAGGCTGTCGATTGAACACAATTTAAGAGCACTCAGAAAGGTCAGGTGACTGCTTTAAACTGTCTGTAAGCTCCCTTTCAGCTTGGCCATCCTGAGACAGGAGTGCCAGAGGTCAGCAGGATGGATTGCTCCTGCTCTCCTGCTCTCCGTGCCCTGAGAGGCTGTGGGCAGCAGATGAAAGCTGAACACCCGAAATAATGACAGGGCTGAGATGGGTCCCGCCGGGATCACCATGAATTTGGTCTGCGGAATGCCAGGAGCTCCCAGCTCATGGGTGAATGACAACCTGCTCTGTGTGATACAGAGTCTGAAGGAAGGTCGCTTTTTAAAGATTAACCAATCCTGGTGGAAAACCCCAAACAAACCCCAAAATCCCAACCAACCCTCAGCCAAGCCTTCAAGCACACCAGCCTTGTTTTCAGAGCATTGCCTTGCCCGAGTCTTTTGTGTCACCAGGGCAACAACAATACTACCACAGGAGTAGTTGGGTGAGCTAAGAATAGCAGATTTCCTTGAGAAATGCTTTTGTTTATTTTGGTTTTCTGTTTTTAAATAGTTGGAGCCTTAGTGACCTTTTTCTGAAGGGTCCTGGAAGAATTGCCTGGTCAGAGAGTATTGTTGTAGTAAGGAGGGCAGTTGTGAACTGCCTTAATTCTCTGGCTTCTTCCTTGTGACCTGCAAGGTTTTACTGGCAAAATAAGGGAAAAAAAAATCATGGCATTGTCACAGCTGAAATCAGTGGAGATGAATGGATGGGAAGGTCAGAGGATTGAAGGGTACAAATGGCAGGAATGGAAACCCATGATTCTGGGTTGGTAGAATGATGCCCATCTTAGAAGATATATTTTGCAAAGATTTGTCTGCTGGAAAACAGCAGTTATGTTCAGGACTTTTTCTTTCTTTCTTTTTTTTTTTTTTTTTGGGGGGGG
>VXAZ01002646.1:159125-201108 GCA_013399875.1 Gymnorhina tibicen | reverse complement strand
TTTTTTTTTTTTTTTTTTTTTTTTTTTTTTTTTTTTTTTTTTTGAATGAAGGAAGTGGACAGGAGTGAGAGGGGATGAAAGGAGGGTAATTTCTCCTGAGGAGTCAGGGACAGAATGATGACAGAGACTGAGAAAAGGGGACAGGTCTGGAAGAAGAAGTGATTAAAAATATCCTGAGTGAGACACTTACATGCACAAGAGCTAGGAGGATTGAACTTGTATATTTTAGACAAAAGGAAGGTGTGTATTTGGATATTTTCTTGTTGTGGGTAACCAGTGCCTGTTGGCTGTCTCACAGGAAGGCTGTAAGCAAGACAAAGCAGGGGAATTTTACTTTGTGAAGCTGTGATTTAGTGCTACCCTTGCTCTTAGATGGACACAAAGTAAAATTACAGTCTGAGATTCACAGCGCAATAGCCAACACACTTCTCACCCTGTGATTAAAAGAGAAATATAAAAAAGAAACAACCTTTTTGGCAATCAAGAAGAAGTAAAAAGCCAAACTGTCTTTGTGTCAGAGGACCTGGTAATATCCACTGGCTCAAGCCCCGGCTGGTGGCTTGGCAAGTGCTGAAGGGAGAGCACTGCACACAATGGGCTGTGTTTTATGTCCTTGTCTCACTCATGAGCCTACCAGAGGGAATAATTGATACTGAAATAAAGTGTAGTGGGGGCTTCCTATATTTATATCACCTGTTCATTCCACAGTGGAACGTGGATCCTGGTTGGAAAGCTCAAGCTTTTGCTAAATTTTAATTGCCTTTCCCTGCTGATCGTATGGTACAGGTTGTTGGCTAATTAAGGGTGGTTTCCAAATCAGGGTTCTGTACACACAAAACACCCTGCTATTTTCTCATCTGTCTAGACAGGTCACCTAATCCAGTATTAAAATGCTGAAACAGGAGGGAAAACATTTTCCTGGAGCTTTCATGTGAAGAATTCACAGGAGCTCGCCAGAGCCAGGATTAGGAAAGCTGTGCTTAAAGAACTGCGCAAAACCCCTTCAATTTCTACTGGGTATAGATGGCAGAAAAGATGTTCCTTTACTGAGCAATGAAAATACATGGATCAAAGTGTTATCAGGAGAATGAGAAGGGGAGGGGGTTGTAGAGTGTCTGGGGGGGGAGTGCTCCCCATCTGTTCTGCCCAAGTGAGACTCCACCTGCAGTGCTGGGACCCCCAACATCAGGAGGACGTGGAGCTGCTGGAGGGAGTCGAGAGGAGGCCATGGAGATGCTCCAAGGGCTGGAGCCTCTCTGCTCTGGAGCCAGGCTGGGAGAGCCGGGGGTGTTCACCTGGAGAGGAGAAGGCTCCAGGGAGACCTCAGAGCCCCTTCCAGGGCCTAAAGGGGGCTTACAAAAAGAGGGAGAGCGACTTTTTACACAGGCAGACAATGATAGGAGAAGGAGGGAACAGTTTTAAACTGAAGAGAGCTTTACATTGGATATTAGGATGAAGGTCTTACCTGTGAGGGTGGGGAGGCCCTGGCACAGGTGGCCCAGAGAAGCTGTGGCTGCCCCTGGACCCTGGAAGTGTCCAAGGCCAGGCTGGACGGGACTTGGAGCATCCTGGGATAATGGAAGGTGTCCCTGTCCGTGGCAGGGGGTTGGGAATGGGATGAGCTTGAAGGTCCCGTCTGTCAGAATTGTGTGATCTGCGTTCCGTTGGGCCGTGGCCGTTGGGACTGCTGCAGTGGCAGTTGGAACTGATACAAGGCCGGTGGGACAAGCTGCAGTGGCAGTGGCAGAGTTTGCACACACTGTGCAAATCCCTCTTGCAGGTGAGTCCGCAGAAGGGTGGATTGAGCTGAAGCTGTTCCAGTTGAAACTAAACATGTTCAAAAGAATTGTCAGAGCTCCAGTGGGACCGCTCTCCTCTTCATACCACTGCCGAAATCACTGCAGTCTGGTGTCGGCTCTCTTACAGAGAGTGGATATTGCTTGGTCAACATACATAAATTCTATAAAATCCTGGAGAAAAAGGGACGCTCCAAATGAAACTGCTGTTTGCTTTGTGCTTCATTAGTTCCTGTGATCATGTACTGCAGTAGGCCAGCAGTGTTTTAAGTCGACCCTTCTGGTGATGGAAGAGAGGAGTAGGAATCTTTGTCAGTGGCCAAATGTTGGGAGAATTGAGGAAGAACTCAGAATGGATATCCAGCAGCTTGGCAACAGGTAGAGGCAGCACACTAGCTCCTTGGATATCTCTGTGTTCTTTGTTTAAGGAGGGAGGAGGGGAAGGCTAGGAACTGTGTGCGTGCTTTATCCAAATCGCTGGGCACCAGCTGATTCCAGGGCTGATGAATCCTGGGCTGTGTTTATCCTTTGCAAGTTGGGACTGATGTCAGCTCAGGCCTGGAGGGGTAGGAATCTCTGCACCCTGTTCTTTGTGCTCTTGAGGGCGTGTGTGAACCACCCAGAACCAGGGAAGTACAGGCTGGCTTTTGTGAATAAAGACATCCTGCACTGCTCATCCCTGATCAGGGTTTACCCTTACCCATGGGCTCAGGCTGCTGAGTCCCCCCTAGTAAAATGATGTGATGGCACCTGAGAACTAAGGGTAGACAGCAGTAAAAAGATGGCTTCTAGGAGTTCGCAAAGGAAAACAGGGTCCTGCTTGGAGGAGCAGTTGAATATATTGGGGAGGTGGAGGTTTGGGTAGATTTGGGCTAGTCAGGACTGGTGTGGGTTTGAACCTCTCCATCTAAGCCTGAGGCTGACCCTGATGTGGCAGGACAGTGGTGGCTCCAGGGGCTGCATTTTGTGAAATTTTGGACTGGCCCTTGTTGACTTTCATCACTTGAAACATTTTGCTGCCTGTCCCATTTCTGTAATGGCTGGTTTGAGATCCGATCTCCATGCTTTGAGCTAAATCCTCCTTACCTTGTCCCCTACTTAGAGGATCTGAAATTTAGGCTTTGTGGTTGCCACAGTGGCAAAGTGGAGCCTCATTGCTGGGTTGTGGAGCTTGTCAGCACTGGGGACGTGGTTCTCTTTCTTTTAAAAGTCTTCACCACAAAATTACCACCTTTGAAGGTTATATAAAAAGATGGGAGTTTGAAAGTCCTTTGACTTGTTTGGAAATAGCCTACATGGCATGAAAGGGTGGAGATTTCTGGAGTTCTTGGTGCTCCAGGCTAAAAAGTTGTTTTGCATCCCAGCTTGACCTCAGTTATCCTTTCTTTGCATCCCATGTTTGAAGGCTGGGTCTAATTCACCAAGTTTTTCTTTTCCGCCGGACCTTTTCATCTTCCATCCTTTTAACTGCAGAGGATAAGCTGGATCTGAACTCCCTGATCACGCCTGTCTGCTTCTTCCCGCAGGTTCCTTAGAAAGAGAGCTTGGACGGCATGCAAAGTTGTGAAATATCTGCAGACAGCACGGATGATCCTCTTAGTAGTGGCCTACGGAGAAAGCGACAGCCTCGAATAGTCGTGATCGGTGCTGGGCTCGCGGGCCTGTCGGCAGCCAAGGCGCTCCTGGAAAGCGGATTCACGGATGTAACTGTCCTCGAGGCGACCGACCGCATCGGGGGCCGCGTGCAGAGCGTCCAACTCGGTGAGAGCGGCGCCTGCGGCCGGGCGGTGCTGGGCTTTGCGTGGCCGCGAGGTCGGGTTCACGGGGAGCGGGGATATGTGCGCGTGCCAAGTTGTTTGAGGTGTGGCGGTGTCAGGAGTGTGAATACGTAAATCCTTGGGCACCTCTTGGGGTGGGGGGGTGTTTCTGTGCTGTCTCGTGCCTCGGTTCCGACCAGGGGCTGCTCCAAACCTGTGTTTTCCATGAAATAAAAGATTTGGGTGGTTGTTTTCGCTCGCGCAGGAAGAGCTCTGTGGATTAGGTTTGTGACTGAGTAACTGCACGCAGACGGTTTCCACCCAGGTTTTCCAGCTCGCCTCTTTCCCAGGAGCAGCCAGTAAATCTCCAGGCTGTCGAAGGGCTGTTCCTCAGGGCTTAGAGCCCTTGGAAAGGGGAAACCCCGAGCTGTTCTGCTTGACAAACAGCCCCATTCATTTCCCTAGAACTGATTTACTGTCTGATGCACTACCCACTGGAAATCAGGCTGCTGGAAAAACCTCTTTCTTCAATGTATCCCTTCATCCTGATTTGTAGCTTTCCTACCTCTGCAGCCTCCTTTCTCAGTGTATAATAAGGGTTCAGACTCTGGATATTTGAATCCCAGGTCAGTTTTAAAAGCTCTGCCTGCAAAACTCCTGGAACAAACATTGCCCTTCGCAGCACAGGAGTCAGTGAAGCTTTCCCTGGTATCCAGAAGGACATCGCCTGTCTCTTCTCTGCAGAAGGCATAAAGCTCTCTGCTTGTCCTGAATTGCTTTCCTGATTTCAATTAACTAATTGTGTTTCTGATCCCACTCTGGATATTACCTTTGGCCTCGTGCTGCCCTGCTTTCTTTTTATTTCTTAGGTGCTTACATCACTTGCCGTGTCTACTCAGTAAACTCACCACAGTAAATAAACAGCAGCCTCCTGTGAACTTGCAGAAGGGAAACCAATGGAAAGGCAGTCGGAAAAATCTAATCTCCAGGGGTTTGAGTAGGGCACTTTACATTCTGCTGAGACTTGGCATAGAGGTTAGGATGGGAAGTGCGTCCTTTACTCACAATCCGCTGTATTAAAAATATCCTGGACCATGCCTGTGAGAGGAGGGAAGTGTGAAAGAGCTGAAATCTTCAGGGAGCAACAGATCATTCTGCCAGTGCACCTGTGAAATAGTTTTGGTGTTTTAGTAATGAGACTGATTCTCCTATCTTTGCCCACCTTCACACATCTTTGCCTTTGCTGGGATTCCACCTCCTGCTCATTAACACCTCTTAATTAACAGGAGACGAGAGCAGGTGTTTCAGTCTGGAGGCGGTCTCAGAGTTTGTAGATTTTGTAACTGTTATTTGCAGAGCAGAGGCTGACATCCAACGTCTTAGTCTTTTAATAATTTTTTAAAACTACAAACTGTCTTTTCTTATCTTCTGCAAGCTCTCAAGGTGGCCCTGTGCAGGTGTGGGCTGCAGTTCTCTCCCAAGGTGGGTCTGTGTTCTGGCTCTGGCCTCTCCCCTGTCTGCACACTTGACTAAAGATCTGATTTAAATCTTCAGCAGAGCTACTAATTAGGAAGAAATTCTTCCCTGTGAGGGCAGTGAGGCCCTGGCACAGGGTGCCCAGACAAGCTGTGGCTGCCCCTGGATCCTTGGAAGTGTCCGAGTGTCCAGGGTTGGACGGGGCTTGGAGCAAGGTGGGACAGTGGAAGGTGTCCTTGCCCATAGCAGGGGGTGGGAATGAGATGAGCTTTAAGGTTCCTTCCAACCCCCAAACCATTCTGTGATATGGTGGCACCTTCTCAGGTTTACATCTGAATCCTTCCCCCTCACTGAGCCACTCTGTGTCTTGTAGGGGTCAGTATTTTCCCTCAAGTGCACAGACTGTTGCTTCTTGGCCCAGGGCGGTAATTTGGGTATTCAGAGGTTTGGTTCATCTTTTCTAGTACAGGTGAGGCAGAAGGTTTGTGTGTTTGTGCACTGTGTGTTTCCTGCACGTGACCTTATAACATCTGTATCCACTGCAGCTATTTCAAAACAGGATACCCAAAAAATGGCCAGGGCTGCAAAGAAAAATGTGAAAGTTGCCATCCCTATCCAGGAGGCTTGATGCACAATCTGTGTTTCTCTGGTTTTTTTGTTGTATTGGATGATTCATTCCAAGTAGATTAATATTGAACCTAAAATCCTTTAAGGCCCTGAAAGTAAATTGGCTGTCTCTGTTTAAAAGGATCTTTTTTAATTTTACACTTTTAAATAATTAATCATTTAACTTACACCTGGTAAGAAGTGGCTTATCTGCTTGGTAGTGGTGATAATGAGCTTGACTATTACAGGCAAGAATTAGTTTTTAATTTGTTGGTATTTGATTATGTTCCACACAGCTAAACAGGAAGACAGGAGAACTTGGAACACATCATCACTGTTACCCAGCACTACAGCAGCAGCAGGACCTGCTGGCAGATTGTTTTCTTTCAAAGATCAGGTGTCTCCAGCAGGATTATTGTGCAGCAGAGAGCAAGCTCCTGCCCTAGAGCAGGAGGCAGCATTCCTGCTGCTGCTTGGCGTGGGATGAGTTGCAGGAGGATTGCATTAACCAGGGGACTGCCACATGTGATATTAATGAGCTCTCCACCTTTGCCTGCCAGCGTTCAGTCATTCCCGCCTGGCTGGGTGCCCTGGGATGTGTTGGAGTCTGTGGCACCTGAAATATTTCCGTGTGTGTGTTGGTGCTGCTCTCTGAAGCGGGTGCTGTGGTGTAGAAACCTTGTGCTGGATTGCAGGTTTTCAAGGGCAGTCAGCACGGTTCTTACTGACAAAGGGGCTGCTTGGAAAATGAGATCCATGGAGCTTCCCTCAGAGATAGGGGCTCAGCCAGGGAACAGCATTCCTTGGAGCTTTCACCCTTTAAACCTGACTGCAGCACAGCTCAGTGCTGCAGTGCCTCTCTGTCTGAGCATACATTTACATGTTAAACAGCAAATGATAGCTGGGAACTGCACCACCCTTTCTCCATCAGGCAGGATCCTATTAACTGTCCCGCTTAATCAGGCATTCCCACTCTGCTGCGGGGATGCTGGGAGATGCCCAGTTCTGTCAGCCTTTAAACCAGCTGTGGACTTCGGAGAATCTGTCAAAATGTGGGGGAAAGATGTGAACCAAGCTTATTTTTAGCACCTCCTTTCAGCTGCTGAGCATCTCCCTGTGCTTTCAGCTCAGTCTGGATTTGAGGGGGGACAAAGTGCTGCAAATCCCGATAGTTTTAAGGGATGGGGAGAGTGGGGCTGACCAGACTCTTTGTGTTTTTCAAGCAGAGAGAAAACAAAATGCTTTTGGTGTTTAGCCTGACAGTGCAGCTTTTTAAAGAACCTGATACATAAATCTCCAAAGACATAAATAATAAAATACAACCTCTTTGCTCATTTGGGGAATGGAAATGCGTGTTTTATTGCAGTTGATCTGAGATGTATTTGTAAATAACAACCATTTTTAGTCACAGGACAAGGTTCAGTATTCAGGTCAGTGTTGCTGTCCAAATTTTCCTACATCTCCCTGCTGGCATGGTAAGAACTGGGACCTGAGAAGGGCTGAATTTCTCCGTGAGTATCAGAAGTGTGTCACTGTGATGGATTTTTATTGCAGCATCCCATCCTTCTGGCACTATCCTAACCTGTATCCCAAAGGACCAGTGTGAAGAGTGCTGGCATTGTGCCTAACAGAGAAAACTCCCCCTTAAGGGATGTTCAAACATGTGTTGTCCTTGGGCGATTCTGCTTTCACACATTTTATTCAGGGTTGAGCGTGAGAAGCTGTCAGGAAAACAGGCTTCCATAACCAGTTTGCTTGGCTTCCTCTCCTGCAGGGCATGCTACTTTTGAACTGGGAGCTACGTGGATTCATGGTTCACATGGAAACCCAGTCTATCATCTAGCAGAAGACAATGGTTTGCTTGAAGAGACCACTGACAGCGAGAGGAGCGTTGGGCGGATCAGCCTTTACTCCAAGAATGGGGTGGCTTATCACCTCACCAACAACGGGCAGAGGATCCCGAAAGATGTGGTTGAAGAATTCAGTGATTTATACAACGAGGTTGGTGTCCAGCTGCTTTGTCAAGTGGTAGATTTGCCTGGAACGCTGAGACCCCTTGGCAGTTAGAACGTTCCAGGATAAAGGTAGAAAAACAGTGATGTCTTTAATTTTTTTGGAGAAAAAATCAACGCTGAGTTTTCTGTCATCTGCTTCACAGCACCCCATTTCTCCCTGATGTGGGATTAACTCTCTATGGTGAGGAAGGACAATCTTTCCACGTTTGTCATCCATTTAATCACTTCCAACAACTATTTCTGGGAAGATCCAGTCATTTGCTGGAGGAAGTTGCTACTTAATTAAAAGAGTAACGGAGGGATCAAATTGCTAAACAAAGTAGAAGGCAAAACCGTAGCAACAACCAGCTAAATATTGTATTCCTGTGACTTTTTATTGGTTATAAATACCACGGAGTGCTGTGTGGTGTGCCAAAGTCAGTGCAGTGTCGTAGGAATTGTAAGTTTTCTTGCATCAGAAGGAAAGGAACATCTTTCCTTTCCGATCTGGGAGATTCAGACAAGCATGAACTTCACTTGAAGGTTGTTTTAACTCTCTTGCTTGCCAAAGTTAATGATAATTATTCCCCACATTTTTTTCATGTCACTTACGAAGTACATTTAGAGGGGTCAGTGCAGACTGTCTGGCCCTCCAGGTAATGTGATCTCTCAGTGGGTTGTATAAAATGGGACAAAACATGAGTATTTTCATCAGGCTGTAGCCGTGCCTAAAACCTTCAGATTTTCATCTGACAGCAGACTTCAGTATTTGACTCTTGGCTGAACACTCACTAGATTCAGGTTACTCTTGCATGCTTTGTTTAAAAATATGTCTGGGAGCATTAGAAAAGTCACTGTAGCCTGTAAAGAATTATCAAAAATTGTGTGGGGAGCAGTAAAGGGGATTTTTTTTTCCTTTGAAAAGATTTTTGGCACTGTCCTGTGTCTCTGAACTGGAATCAGTGATGGGATGGCACAAAATCATTTCAGTTTTAGAGAGGAGTAGTAGGAATTTCAAAGAAACCTCATTGTGGGAAGGATTTAGCAACCTGTGGACAACATCTTGGACAAATGCAGGTGGATATAATTCATCTGAACAATTTTTCATATTGCTGGATTAAAAAAAGACTGAGAATTTTTCCAGGCAGGAAAAAAAGACAGGTGAGATGTGTGTGGAGGAAGATTAACAGCAACCAGGGCTAGAAAGAGTAAATGAAAATACTGCGGTGAGCAGCATTATTTATGTAAATGGAACGCTGCCAAACGGCATGCAGGGCTTGCTGATCATCCTGTCTGGAAGATGATAGGAAAATCTCCAGCAAAGGAAGGGCAGACTCTGAAATGAGAAGGGAATACAAAGATGAGAGCCACTTAGCTTTGAGATAAACCCGCTAAGATAAAGGCCATAACAAGGTACCAGTGTTTTAGAAATGATTAATTTGGTAAATCTACCCTTTCTTTTAAAGGGGAGAGACAGGGGCAGCCAGTGACATGAGAGAACAGCACATTAAAAGTTAATCTTCTTTACACAACACCTAATTAGCTTATCATTGCCACAGGATATCTTTATCACTAGGAGACCGAACAGGCTTTCTCATTTATGGCCTGTAAAAATGTCTGCAGCCACTCGTGGCGATAAAAAATATGTAAGGGACAGCTGGAGCCAAGCAGGGAACATCAGCCAGCCCCTTAATTGCTCGTGCTGGGAGTGGCTTTCTCTGCCTTCTCCAAAGCCTGCTGGAATTTCTTGCAGGGGCAGCTCACAGTTTCGTTGAGCTGCTTGTCCCAGCCTCTTTGGGGTGCCAGGCTGGAGGATCTGTGCTGATTTAAGGCATTTGGCTGTGGTTTATTCCCTGCTTTACGCAGGAAGACTGGGAATTTAGGCGAGTTATGTGATCTGATGAAAATACCCAGTTAGTGACTGTAGGAAATGCAAGTGCCCTGGAGGGTGGGTAGCCAGGAGCGTGTGCAGCAGGCGTGTGGCTCTGGGGACATTTTCCTCTGCATAAAGTGCAGGGGTGTTTCTGACTTGTGTTTTGTCGTGTCCCCCACTTCCCCAGCCTTACTGTGACAGTGGCCCTGGCACAGGCTGCCCAGAGAAGCTGTGGCTGTCCTACTTCTGGAAGTGTCCAAGGCCAGGTTGGATGGGGCTTGGATCAATTTTGTCTAATGGGAGATGTCCCTTCCCATGGCAGGGGGATTGGAACAATACTGTCCTTAATGTCCCTTCCAACCCAAACCATTCTGTTATTTTGTGGGGGTTTTTTAGCATGTTCATTAGAGCTTAGTTCATCTTTTTTTTTTTTTTTTTTTTTTGCCAAAGTTGTGTTGCTTTAACTGGTGGTGAAATGAATGCTGGAGGAACAGCAGGAATTTTCAGTTCTGCGTCTCTGGTTTTTTTTTGGAGGCAAGTTTTTTGAGTGGTTTTGTTGAAGCATCTTGAGGTTGTCCAGGATAAAAAGCCATCTTACGGATCACTAAATCCTGAGGTCGGGGTCTTCTCTTGTCTCATAGGAGCTCCCAGGCCCTCCTCAGGTTTTTATTAGGAATCCCACCGTCATGTCATCTCATCCCTTCACACCCTGTCCCGAGTTGAAAAGAAAGAACCCCCCACAAAACAGCCAGCAACCCCGTGAAGGATGCAAAGCCTAATCAGGGATGTAGGACTGGCATGAACAGTGGAAACTGTATTCCTGAATGAGCAGGGCTAAATTTGTCACCGTTCCAAAGGCCTGCCCTCCGTGCACAGCCGGCTCGCTCCCCGCGCACTCACACCCTGCCAGGCTTTCCCTGCAGCTGCTGCTGGGCTCCAGCCTGTGCCTTCAGCTCTGCTTCTCCATCTGGGTCTCTCTAGCCCCACTTATCTTGTCATCTGGGCACCAAATTCTAGGGAATTCAAAGTGCAGGGGGTCTACCTTGAGGGCATGTGGAGTCTCTGAAACTGGGTTGTAGCAAGGTGAGGTCTCTCTCTGCTGTTTTCCTGGAGTGAAAGGCAAAGCACCCCTGTACCTCCAGAGCTTTGCCTCACTAATTCATCTGGAAAGTCCTTAGGCTTTTTCCAGGCACTCGTCCAATCTTTTTTGCTGGCTTCTTCTACCTCAATACAAGTTTTGCTGCTTTTTTGTTTGCAGTAGCCTGAATTTTTAATAGCTGTAGGAATGTCTCACAGAAGCCTTTATTTGGTTACGAGGAAGCTGAGCAGTCAGACTGCTTGAAGGCTGCTCAGCTCTTCATTTCTGTAGCTGAAAGTTCCTTAGGAGAGGCTGTTGCCCTGCACTGGGGTCAGGCAGGATCTGTCATGAGCTTGTGACCGAGGTGACCCAAATTCTCCTGGTGGAAGCAGAGCCGTGCCTTCAAGGAAGGTCTCCAATCCTGCAGAGCATCCACCTGGATTCCAAGGGAAGCACCATGAGAGAGGGCAGGACTTTAAGGATTGTCCTTCTTAGACTGTGTGCTCTGTGGAGCTGGCACTGCTCAGGGTCATTGTCGCCCCATTTGGTCAGCCTCGACAGGAGAGGCACCAGCACTGGGAGGTTCCCCAGGGTGTGATGCCCATGTCATGTATTTGTAATCTTCCTGCCTTCCTGTCCATTCCTTCTAGGATAAATGGGGGAATCCTGCGGCTGGGAGAGGATTTTGGTCTCCTTCTGCTTATGCCACATCTGCATGACCCTCAGGGAAGTGACCAGAGTGGGACCTCTGAGGGAAATGTCTGCAGCTTCAGGGTCTGTGTGTGCATATAACTCCTCAGAAAATGGGAACAGGGACAATTTATCTCAGAGTTGTTTCTCTGTCCCTGCTAAGTCCTCATTTCCCTCTCCCAAGAGGTATTTAAAGCCAGCTCCCAGGTATTAGTGAAGGGTGGGAGGGAGGTGGTGAGCTGGACACCTTAAACGCAGCTGAAAAATCACACAGTCCGTCACCAGCCTGATTTAGGAAAAGCGCCTGTTTTTACTTCAGCTTTTCAGCAAGGATGTGCTTCCCTAAAGACCTGCTTCCCAGGAACCCTCTCTTTAACAATCAGCTAATTAATGGCCTTGTTATCTGTCAGCTTTCTCCTGTGTGCTGCAACAGCTTCTGGGGGAGGGATGCAGCCAAAGAATGACAGCGTTTTCCATCCTCCTCACCCCCACCCCGTGCTGGGCTTCCTGCCATCCCCAATTAAGCTCCAGTGCCTTGCCTTGCAGTTATCATGGAAAGCAGGACCAAAGGGCCACCGAGAGTCAGCGTTCCCTCCCTGCCTCTATTGCCCTGACAGATGTCTGGCCTGGGAACAGCACAGCCCTGTCTCCATCAGGGCTTTTTACTGGACAGGGATTAAGTCACAGCAGTTTTTAAGCCAAGTGAGAAAAAGACAATGCTGGGCATCGTCACCGGCGCTGACAGGAAGGAGTGTGGATGGGGATGTGCTTTCCTGACCTCCTTCAGTTCGGAGAAACTTCTTTATTTAGCTTTGTTCTTCCTAAGAAACTGCCTTTTCCTGTGGTGGAGGAGCACGTAGGTAGTAAATAAACATGTGGAGGAGGAAGCCTGTAGGTAACAGAGGGGACATCCCTGCTGGAATCCACGTTCCCTGCACAGACCCTGGCTGTGGGATGCCCCAGAGCTGGTCAGAAAGAAGACAGAAGATGGAAGCTAAAGTGAAGCTGTTTTAGGATTACAGACATTGAATTAACTTGTTTTAATTTCTTACCTTCAACCCCTTCTGTCTTTCAGACCCAGGGAGTTGGGGTTGTTCAGCATGGAGAAGAGAAGGCTCCAGGGAGACCTTCCAGCACCGTTCAGTGCCTAAAGGGGCTCCAAGAGAGCTGGAGAGGGACTTTGGACAAGGGCCTGGAGTGACACTGACAGTGTCAGTGCCCACTACCAGAGGGCAGGGTTAGATGGGATATTGGTAAGAAATTCTTCCCTGTGAGGGTGGTGAGGCCCTGGCACAGGTTGCCCAGAGAAGCTGTGGCTGCCCCAGGATCCCTGGAAGTGTACAGGGCCAGGTTAGGATGGAACTTGGAGCCACCTGGGATAGTGTGTGTCCCTGCACCATGACAGGGGGATGGGGCTGGATGGTCCCACTTTCAGGTCCCTTCCAACCCAAACCATTCTATGATTCTGTGAATTCCCTGCAGGATTGTGTGTAAACCTTCAGAATGAGGGAGGGAAATCTGCTTAGAATGAATGGTTACTTGAGATATTCTCTGTCTTTTACTTCCATTTTTTAAGACAGGCTTCCAGGGTCACTTGTTCTGCCCCAACGCAGGGGAGCTTTAGAGTGAGAAATGTTCTGGTCATCCTCCTGGGATGTGAGTTTGCCCATGGTAAGAGCTGGGAGTTGATGCAGTCTGTCCTTTGGTTTTGCTCCCTGCTTGTATCAGGTGTGTGATAAGAGAAAAGCAAAGCTTGTCTGGACTGTCTGGTGTAGGTCTCCTTGCTGCTGGGTGCGGAGCTCTGGGTTTGAATGCGGCGAGATTTTGTAGGTTTAACTAGAAAACCAGCAGAACCCTTCAGGTCATTCTTGATGCTACCTTTCCCCAGGATCTTTGAGGGCAAGCCCATTTCCACTCTCTCAGGAATGCTGCTGCCATCACATCATGCTGAAATGATTGAAGGAGCATGGGTTTTCAAATCCTGCGAGTGCCTGTTCCCAGTGACCTCAGTGGTGGTCCCATAGGAATGACAGTGCTTTCCCCACCTGGGCAAGGAAAGCCTGGGTAATTCCAACTCCAGACAGCACAATTCTGCTCCTGCTTCATTGGAAATCTACCTTAATTTAGGTCTCCTAGTGAACCTTTTCCATAGTTTCTTATACAGAATGTGTTTGCTGCACGTGTTCATTAAAAAATACAGTTTGGGCATCTTTTTCATTCTTTTATTCTGACAACATATTTCTCAATATAGGACCTGCTGTTGTTTCTCCTTTTGCTTCTTGCCTGCAACAGCTTTGCCTTCTGTTCTTCCTCAGATGGTTCAGCACCCCCAAGAATCATAGCATATCCTGAGTTGGAAGTGATTTAGGAGGATCAAGTTCAGCTCCTGGGCCTGCACAGGAAAACCCCCAAAATCACACCCTGTGTCTGAGGGTGTTGTCCAAATGCTTCTTGAACTTGAAAAGCAAGGGAATAACAGGAAAAATAATAAATCCTGATGTGATTAAACTTACCTGCTCTCTGATCAATGGGATGGCACCTCCAGGAAAGACTTTCCTTGATGGTTACAGCACAGAGAACTTGTGCCTTCCTGCTCTTCTCCCTGTGGGGCGGTGAAGAATATAATGGTTAACAAAAACATAGCCAGGCTCACTTCTCCCGTGGGCCAAGTGGTGGCTGGGTTTTAGCAGGGCTTTGCTTGTCCTGTGAGTGTGTTATCTGCTTACAGAGCTCAATCAGCTTATGAAAGCCGAGCTGGTTGTGCTGACGCAAGGTCTGTGCAGCCCGGACCTGCTGCAAGTGCTTGGGGCCTCAGAAATCCACGGACCTGAGAACCAGGGGATGCTGGAACTGCCAGAGTTTCCTTTGCTGGAAGCCTTTGTTTCATACGGGGCGTTGGGCTCCACCTTTCTTGTGTGGGAATCTCCTTGGAATGGCTGTGTCCCAGGCAGTGTCTGCAGTTCTCTTCCGTCTTCTTCAGTCCCACTCATTTTCCTTGTGAATGTTTCTTCTCTATTTTTATACTTTATTTCACTACTCCTTTTTTTTTTTTCGTTCTTTCACTTATTTTCTTCAGTTTCCTCCTCATCCCTTACTTGGCAACTCATCTTCCTCCATTCGCTCACAGACCTCCTCTCTCTCACTCCTACCACTGCCATGTGTTTTTCTTCTTCCCTCTATTTTGCCTCCCTTCAAATTCACTTTATTCCTAAAACCCAAGACAAAATCAAGCTCTTGGGGAAAATTTGAGTGGGAAGAGCCTAAACCATAGTGGGTTAGCTCTATCAGCAGGGAATGGGAAGCTCTAGGAGCCTTTGAAGGCAAGGCTGCCACAGTTTTACCAGCTTTGTACCAGATATTTACTGTAGACTTCAACTTCTTGATATATCCAAATCATCTGTCTCCAAAAAATGATCATAGGTTGTAATCAAACCATCTTTGACAGGAAAAACTCCCCAGTCAGGGATATCCTCTCTGCTTGTGAGAGTGTTGTGCACCTTGTGGCATGATGTGAACGAGAAGGGCACACATTCTGGACAAACGAGGCATTAATGGGATGTGCTGCATTTCTGAGAGACATCTTTTGAAAGTTTTCCTGTGTTAAAAGATTCCTCCTGAGTATTCTTCCATAGAAAGGAAGAGCCATGATGCAGTTGCAGGCTCTTCTGGCATTACTGTAGATAGAAATACAAGTTATTCCAGGCAGCCACAAGCAGAGGACCGAGGTGGATGGTGTTTCCTCACTTTCAAGTAAGTTGTGTGTGGAAAACTGGGGTTAAAAAATACCAGGAATATCTTCTTCAAAGAAGAGTGATTTGTTACAAGGGGGTTTTCTTGTGGCCCCTGGTGGGGAGCTCTGGAGATGTCACTGTTTTCCATGGATTTCTGCCTGCCCTGTGCTCAAGTAAAATGTGTGTGCATACAGAATTCCTTTGCTGTTTGTTACTTCCTATTTTCATGAGACAACAGAAAAACAACTGTGAAACTGAATTCCCCCACTCTGGTGGATTCCTTCTAAATAATGGAGAGGGTAGAAGGGCTGGTTTCAGGTTAGAACAACCTGGGATTGCACCTGGGACACGGAGGTGGGAGAAGAGCCGGTGCTTTTTATCAGATGTGAGGAAGGACGTGGGTTCTGCTGGGAGGAGGAGGTGATCCGTGTGCTCTGGGTTGGGATGGGTGAAGGAGCACCCTGCTGGGAATCACGTGGCCCATCCTTGTGTCCTGTCTCTGGCAGGTCTATAACCTGACTCAGGAGTTCTTCCAACGAGGTAAACCCGTCAATGCTGAGAGCCAGAACAGTGTGGGCGTCTTCACGCGGGACGTCGTGCGCAAACGCGTCAAGGCCGACCCGGATGACACGGAGGCCGTCAAGAGGCTGAAACTGGCCATGATCCAGCAGTACCTGAAGGTATGTGTGCACATCGTTGGGGTGGTTTATTTTTCGTTTAAACTAGGAGCAAACAAATCCTGAACCTCAGGCACCTGGCTGAGCCCTGCCCTGCCCTGGAAATTGCTTTCTGTGCTCTCTTGCAGTTTGTGTTTATACTGACAACTTTCCCTTCTGACTCAGATCCAAAGACAGTGGGCTGCAAAGAATGATGCCTTTACTTTTTTTTTTTTTTCCTTACCTTAAAATCCCAGTTTTCTTAATAGAAGATGCTTTCCTAGGCCTTGTTAAATTTTCTGGTGTGATTAAGTGGTTTTATTTACCTGAAGCTACTCTACTGTCAGGTTCTTTTAGTAATGTCTTACCTTGTGACTTACACCTGCGCCCCCTGATCCTGCCTGAGCGTTTTTTACCTCTCAGAGACCAGAAGAAGTGTAACATATGATACTAGTAATTTGCTGAAGAAATCCCCAGAAAGCATTTTGAAGGTAAAGCAATAAAATCCAAGATAGGTTGTATAAAACCATCTTTCCACACGGCTTCCATAGTTCTTTTTATGTCCTTGGTGCCTTGGCTAAATGAGTTCTCTGTGGGAAGAGGACTTAATGCTTCATCAAGCACTCCACGAGTAAAGTGTGTCAAGCCATTTCTATTTCAATTAGAATGACTTAAAAGCTTCTGAAATGAGGCAGGGGAGGCAAGCAGCACTTTGTCATGTGTGCACTGTTTCCAGGTGGGAAGCTAAACCAAAGAGGAATAAAGACCTAAAGAGTCTCACAGGAGATTTGAGATAAAGCTGAGGTTTGAACCCTGGTGTCCTGAGCCTGATATCTCAGCTTCCTCACCCAAAACCTTGTATCACAGAGTGTCTCCACAGCTGCCACGTAAAGCCCAGTTATTTATTGTGTTACCCATGTGGACAGGGTTAAGTCACTGGATACAGCTCTGGTTTTCCTGGTGGTTTCTCCAGGCTGCCACAGTCAGAGCTGTTTCTGCAAGTCTTGCAAATCCCTTCTCATGCAAATACCTGAGAACAACAAAGCTTCTCATACTTAAGACTATCAGATGACAGAGTGGGGATTAACCTGTCTCGGGTTAGAGTCTTGGTAGTTGCTTGTTTTTCCCCCTGGTGTTTTGCCTTCATGGGTGAAAGAATCAAACAGCCACCCGTGTTTAACTTCATAATGAGGAGTGTCCTGTTGGAGCATCCAGACAGGATGAGGATCCTGCTGCGTGCCCCAGGGTGCAGGGTTTGTGTTGTGTGACCCTGGGGGAGTTCTGAGGAGTGCTTGGATGGGGTGAACCACAGCACAGTCCAAGTATGGGTCTTCACTCACTCCCCACTGGAGTCATCAGGCAGTGACCAGGACAGGGAAGGCACCTGTTTGTCCCTGCAGTCACAGGAGCAGCCTGGGAACTGCTGGTACAACCCTCACTTGTTCGCTTTATTCCAGCACAGAGATTCCTACCCTGCACCAGGGTGCTCCACAGGGAGAGGATCTAGGCTTGTCAGCTTGCAAACACAGTCATTAAAGTGTGGAAAGGCCTGGAAAACAGGTCAAAGGGTGAGGTAAGGAATTGTAATATTCCTTAAAATGCTTAGAGAATTACAGTGTGCGAGGGATCATGACTCTGGTGATGTGAAGATTTTAAGATCACTGTGTCCCGTGCATCAGGATTATCATTAGAAGCTTATCACAAGACAGGCCAAACATCCTGCCTTTGTTCCAGGGATTGTTGGGAGCCACGGCTATGCCTAATGCTCCTACAAACATTAACCAACAGGTTAATGGATCTGAAGCTTTGGTAATCACATCAAACACACGTGGCTCACATCTTGGCATTTCCCTTTCCCGTCTCCTTCAGTTCCTCCTGTGCCGGGTCCTCTCACCTCTGGCAGATTGTTAGCTGGCTGATTGCTGACTGTTTGACAGCACACTGAAAGCTGCAGACAGCAGAATTAGCTGCCAAAAGTTGTGTTGTGGCTCCTTGTGGGAACACTTATTAGCATTGAGATGAGCATCTGATTAACGCAGCTCCAGGTCCTGCTGTAGGAGCACCAGGCAGCAGGTCCCTGGCCACTGCAAGGGGTTTTAAAGGATAGAAAACAGAACTGTAACCCACAATTGTGCAGAAGCAAAGACATAATGGAATTACAGATTCACAGAGTGGTTCGGGTTGGAAGGGACCTTAAAGACCATCCAGTTCCATCCCCTGCCATGGGCAGGGACACCTTCCACTAGACCAGGTTGTTCCAAGTCCTGTCCAACCTTGAAAACACTTCCAGGGATGGGTCAGCCACAGCTTCTCTGGTCAACCTATGCCTGGGCCTCACCACCCTCACAGAAAAGAATTCCTTCCTAATACTTAATTTAATTTGACCCTCAGTTTAAAGCCATAATTCTTTCTCCTGTCACTCCAGGTCCTTGTCCAAAGTCCCTCTCCAGCTCTTTTGTAGCACCTTTAGGTACTGAAAGGTGTCAGGAGGTCTTCCCATAGCCTTCTCTTCTCCAGGCTGAACAGTCCCAGCTCTCAGCTTGTCTCCAGAGCAGAGGGGCTCCAGCCCTCTGAACTCTGGATGGTGCAGCTGTTGCTGAGGAAACCCAAACTCATTACCATGACAAAATGGTTTCTCTTGTTGCAAGAAAGGCTGAGGATTGATTTTTGTCAGATCTTAGGGCCAAGCACTTCTTTACTAGCAAAACTAATATGGTTTCAGAGTGGAATTCAGCACTCTCATCTCATGCAGCTCCTCCGTGCCCTTGCAGAGCTGTGCCGTGACTAAAGGAGTTGCTCTGTGGCAATGTTGCTTTTGTGTTGCTTTTCCTTAGGTAGAGAGTTGTGAGAGCAGCTCCCACAGCATGGATGAAGTCTCGCTGAGTGAATTTGGGGAATGGACCGAAATCCCCGGGGCTCATCACGTCATTCCTTGTGGTTTCATTAAAATCGTGGAGATTCTGGCCCGCTCCATTCCCAAGTCTGTCATTCAGCTCCGCAAGCCGGTCAAGTGCATCCACTGGAACCAGTCGGTCAGCAAGGAGATTGAGAGGGTGGCTGACCACAACAGTGACCTCCCCGAGGAGAACAAGGGCTCCAACGTCTTCGTAGAGTGCGAGGACTGTGAGTTCATCCCAGCTGACCACGTCATTGTGACCGTGTCCCTGGGAGTCTTGAAGAAGCGCCACGAGAGCCTGTTCCATCCCCGCCTGCCCGAGGAGAAGGTGATGGCCATTGAGAAACTAGGAATCAATACCACTGACAAGATCTTCCTGGAGTTCGAAGAGCCTTTCTGGAGCTCTGAATGCAACAGCATCCAGTTTGTCTGGGAAGATGAGGCGGAGAGCGAGAGCTTGACTTATCCTGAGGAGCTGTGGTACAAGAAGATCTGCAGCTTTGATGTGCTGTACCCACCTGAGAGGTACGGCCACGTCCTCAGTGGCTGGATCTGTGGAGAAGAGGCTTTGATTATGGAGAAGTGTGATGATGAAACTGTGGCAGAAACCTGCACCGAAATGCTACGTAAATTTACAGGTCAGCCATGCTCTGGTGGGAGAGGGAACGTGGGGCTGGGGGATTGAATAACCATGAGGAAGGAAATGCTTTAAAGTCATTTTTAGTCCTTTGGCATTTTGTGTCCCTTTGAATGTGCGTGTGCTTCCAGCATAGCTCCTGCTTGGGTGTGCCTGAGAGCTATTTATACAGAGGGGCTGATAAACCAGCTCAGGAAGTGGTGGGCAGAAGTGCTGGAGGATTCCACATCCTCTGCTTTATTGAATCACAAATAACTCTTCAGCAGCTGAAGCTGTCGGGCTCTGAGGGCTGATTCAGCTGTGGAAAGCAGCACGGCCCCTTCAGAAGCTGAACCTGTTTAGATCAGCAGAGATGCGGTTGAATCACACCCCTGACTTCCATTCAGTATCAGCTCTATGGAAATCTCAATGGCCTAAATTTCAAAAAATCCATTGATCTTGAGAGTTCCTGTTTTCTGGGTGCATCACTGAAACCTTCCTGGACTTCGTGTTCTCAGATCACACATCACTTTAAGGGCAGCAGTTGGACTGAGGCAAATCTTAGGTGTATTACACTGAGAAAATCCAAATGAAATCACTTAAAGTATTAATACTTGAATGCTGGGCTTTAGTTTGTCCACAGTCACTTCTCTATAGAGGTCACACACCTTCCCAGGAAAAGTGATTTTTGTATCTGCAGAGGTCTGTGGTATCCTCTGATAGGAGGCACTGTGCAAGTGCAGGTGTAAAGTAATAACACTGAAAGAAACAGTGGTGGCCTTATTAGCAGTTTTGAAATAAGGGTTTTGAATTTACACTGAATTATGAGCAGTTGTAAGAGCAGCATCCTCCAAGATTAGATGTGGTTTATGGTATTCTAGAGATGGCTCCTGTGATTAAGTGGTTTATATCTTCCTGCTGGCTTGTGTTAGCCCAATGCCGGCACTCACTGGGTTTCCAGCCTTGCCTCTTGTCCAAGGACCTCCAGCTAACTGGACAAATTTGCCTTCACAAATGCAGCTTTCCCCTGTCCTTACTGACCATTGGCTACCAACAACGTTGAGATCCAGAGAACCACGGAGTCACAGAATGTCCTGAGCTGGAAGGGACCCGTCAGGATCATCATGTCCAGCTCCTGGCCCTGCACAGGACACCCCAACAATCCCTTTGTGCCTCAGAGCATTGTCCAAACACTTCTTGAGCTCAGACAGGCTTGGTGCTGTGACCATTCCCTAGGGACCCTGTTCTCTGGGTGAAGAAACTTTTCCTGAAAGGGCCCTGGAATCTGAGGACTTCTGCATACCTGCTACAGCCAAAAGAGGTTTTAGGTTTTACCACTCTCTCCAGGAACTGTAGGGTAGAGACTCTGGATTCAAAAGCTCTGATTCAGAGCCCAAACCTGCATCCTTATTGCAGCTGTGCCTCCTGAGCTGTTTGTGTTCAGGGCTGTTGGGTGTCCCGATGTCCCGTGTCACGTTGGTCTCTGTGTGCCATCTTTCCCCTGACCTCAGCAGGGAACTGCTGCTCTACCCAGGCATAACAGGAGGCTCTTCTCTCTAACACCAAGTTGTTCCAGTGCTGACATCTCCCAGACGACCTTGTTTGTTGCAGCTTTTTTTGCTTAAGACCTCTTTTTTAAAAAAGAAAAACCAAAACAGAACATTTCCATTCATCAGTGGGAATCTGGCTCGTTGGGTCTGTTGTAGTTTGGCACGTTGGAATTTGCTCTCCCTCTTCCTTCCTGGGCTTCTTCACAGTTACTGTTTGCATGTATTGGATGTTCCTCTCCTCCCAGCATGGAAATGTGTTGGCTCTGGCCGTGGGTCTGCGCTGCAGTTGCTGTTCCAGCTGATGCTGCACCTGGTCGCTGTCCATCAGGCTCTTCCACAGAGCTAATCCCAGGTTATCTCTCCCTGGAGAATTCCAGACTGGATTTATCAGGGCCTTGCCCTGCAATGAGCATTTTTTGTATCAGCTGAGAAGTGGCCTCGCAGCTGCTCAGAACCGTGAGAGGAAAACCTGTTCTTGGAGCACCCATTACCCAACATGACCTGTTCCACTTTCTGCCCCTAAAAATCTTGTTTGTAGAAGACCTTTTCACAGATCTGGGTTTATCCTGTTACTGTTGCTCCCGTTTTCCCTAGAGGTTCCCAGGAGGAGCAATACCTCAGGGCTGACCTGGGCCAGGTGCCAGGCTGGCTGAAATAACAGAAGTGTGCTCAGCTCTCCGTGCACCTCCTGCCTTCTCTGCTGATCTGTTCCAGGGGGAGTGTGAGAGGGGATTAGAGCAGCTGCCTGTGATACACCTACAGCCACTTCTGAGCACGGCTGCACTCCTCTGGTCCAATTAGCACCACCCAACCCAGCTTTTAAAGCCTTTCCCACCACTCAAGTTCACACAAGTCAGCTAACCAAAACTAGGAAACTCGTCCTGCCAGGATCCTGACCTCTGTGGAGAGCCTGGATCTTCCATATGGCAGCTCAGATCTTCCACACCTCACTTGGTGCTCTGTGACATCTTCTGAAGCAGCTTTTCTCTACTGAATATAGAGGGGAGCCTTATGTTCAGTAATGAAGCAGGTGCTTTGAGCCTTTTAGTGTTCACACTGCCTTTTATGGCTTTCATGTTCGGGGTATGAAATGCCCCATGCTCTTACTCTTCTGAGAAAGAACTCATGCATTACCAGTGGGTTCCCATCTTTCACTGTGTTTTCCCAGTCTGTTGCTCGTGGTGGCCTTTCCTTTGGCTTCAGAGTGTGTTATACCAGTTTTAAGTTAAATCCATTCTTTTAGACTCACACTGAGAATCTCTCAGAGAACTGACCTTGAATTTCCCTTGCAGGTTGGTGTTGGGGATTATCTGGCTTTGCTGTGAAAACCTCTGAGGATTGTTCTAACCTAAGAACCATCAGCAATTACTGCTTTTCACAACTGGATGGTGAAAAGCAGTGTCCTCCAAATCTGATTAAATTGAATACCTCAGAGCAATTAGGAGCCTTGCTCTGCCTTCTTTGTTGGATAAGCTCCCAGAGTTAGAAGCCAGAGGCTCCCGGCTGAAGGGATCACTGGAGCCTGTCAGGTTGTAGCTGGAGATGCCCTGAGTTGTCCTCCCTGACCTCCAGCTATTTCTCTGGAGGGGAACAGATCTGTTTTAGGTTCTGCATCACATCTCCCAGCCCCATGTGGGTGTCTGGGTACCCAGTCTGGTGGTTGTAGTCACTAGTGTGGGGGCAGCAGCACACGTCTCCCTTGATGGAACCTTAGATCCCTGCTCTCAGGTAGGCAAATAAATTTGGGTGCCTTAATTCAGATTGGTGAGTTGATTTTAACATAATTCCATCAGCCCCATAACCAATAAACCTCTGTGTCCACACCTCCCAGGAGCTGAATACAAACTGGATTGTGTGAGGCACAGGGAGTTGTCTTGAATAGCTTCACAAGTGGAAATCTGCAGCATGAAGATAGGTGCCCTCCTGTTTTAGTGAAGGCCAAGATCCTTTTATTAGCCACTTAATCTCTCTTTGGATGTTGGAAACTGAGAAGTTTCCACATCTGTGTTGTTACTTTTATCTGTAGACAAAGGCAAGTTTACCCTGTTTAAGGGCAGAATGAGAAAGTCCCGTTGAAGTCCATGTTGGAGTCCTTGAAGGACTGTGGCTCTCAGTCTTTCTAGTTTCTGTCTTCAAACAGCAGCTCAGAATCAGAGCTTGTGCTATGTGCTCCTGTCTGATCTTCAACCAAAATTCCCCTCTGGGTCTCCTGATTTTCCTCTTAGGAGCCGCTGCTTGCATTAAAAGGTGCAGAAATGCAGAATGCAGGGGCACAGTTGCTGCACAGTGGACACTTGGGTCTTGCTAACGTGGCCTGATGTGCTGGAGACCCTGGAAGGAGCTCATGGGAGTGGATGTGGATATGGGAACATGCACCAGCTACAGAAGAGGCACCACCAGGCCGCTGCAGAGACCCCTTTTATTTGAAAAGCCCTCGTGGGCTGTTCTTGTGCGCTGCAGTGGGATTTGTGGCTGCCTTGGCCCTGCTTGGGGAGTGTTGTCTGACAGCTTCCCTGGTGTGTTCTCCTGGGCTTTCCCACAGCCCTCAAAAATAAAACACGATAACTTATTTCCTTGACACATCTGAGAGCTCCCTGTTCTCAGACTCCCTTGGGCTTTCCACTTCCAGCATTCCTGCTTTGAAGAGTCTTGCAGGAACATATTTTAGAGGCCTTTGTTATGCAAAGCTGTTACTCCTGAAACAACATTGCTTTATAGGATGTGTTTTGTTTGTGGGATATATTTATTTACTAATCTGTGCCATATTTTGATCTGGGGCCTGGTTATAAAGTGTTCACAGTGTACTCTGGGCAGGCCATCCAGGAGGCTCTGCTGTGTTCCAGCCCTGTATTCCCTGGCTCTGGCTGACAGGATACTCCTAATAGCAGAAGCTGAACCAGGAACTGCTCTTGATTTTAAGGGACTGATGGCACAATACAGCTGAGTAATAGTTTATGAGAACTAAATAATGCAGTGCCTAACCAGTGCTTACATTTGGGTGTCTCCCTCCATAAGCTGGGATGAAGAAAGTGGGGGAATTTGGGTTGTCTCATAGCAGGCTGAACATCTTGAGTTGTCACAGAGTCAGGGTCTGAAGCAGGCACAGGATCTGTGCAAGCTGCAAGTATCTCAAACCCTTACTTTTTGTGCTGACAGTCTCTTGGGATCACAGAATCATTTAGGTTGGAAAAGCCCTTTAAGATCATCAATCCCAACCATTCCCCCAGCACTGCCAAAGCCACCACTGATCCATGTCCCCCAGTGCCACATCCACGCAGCTGTTAAATCCCTCCAGAGATGGGGACTCCCATCACTGCCCTGGGCAGCTTTGCCAGGGCTGGACAACCCTTTCCATGAAGAATCATAGAATGGTTTGGGTTGGAAGGGACTTTCTAAGATCATTGAGTTCCAGTCCCCTTGCTGTGGAAGATTTAGATTCAACTCAGGAGGATTTAGACTCAACCCAAGTAGCTGAACCTTGCCTGGATATGTGATGTTGCCTCAAGGGTGGATCTGGACGCCTACAGAGAGAATTTCTCTTCACTGGAATTCTCCATGTCCTTCCTCCTGTTCCTCTCCTGCCACGGCAGATACGGTCACGGGACTCCCACAAAAGCAGTGACACTGAGATGGTCCAAACCCAGCCTAGCAAGAGGATCTCCAAAGTGTGACTCTGCCTGTTTGTACCTGAGGCTCTTGTGCCACCAGCTGGTGGGCTGCAGTCCTGGGTGCTGTTCTCCTGGGCTCTTTGGGATGGGGACAGTGGCTGATGATGACCCTGTCATGGGTGCATTCTTCACCTCTAGGTCCTACATACTCGTAGCAGTGGAAATCCTACAGCAATCTCAAAATCCTACTTCCAGCCTCAGAAGCCTTCTTTCCATGCTTTGTGCATTAAACAAATAGGGTCTCCTGGATTTTAGCTTGATCTGGGGGGCAGCTGTTGGAACGAGTTAATACAGGATTTGAGAGCTTTCTGACAGGTTTTTAAAGGCCCCCACGTAACAAAGATTTGCCTTCTAACATGCTCCTTTCCTCTTTGGAGGCACATCTCTCTCACAAGGCTACCTAAACATCCAGTTTAGACTGGGCACTCAATTAAATACCTAAATTTTGGTGAGATCAATCATATGCTTGATTATCACCAGGCTCCCCACTGCAAATGAGACCCAAAGATGCTTTGTATTTCCAACCAGCCTGTGTCCAGGGTTCCCTGAAGCTCCCCAGTCTTTCAGGAACCTAAACATTTTAATGATCCTTTCCAAAATAAATCACAGAATCATTTAAGTAGGAAAAGGCCTCCAAGGTCATGGAGTCCAACCTGTGACCCAATCCCCACCTTGTCAAGCAGACCAGGGCACTGAGTGCCTCGTCCAGTCGTTACTTGGACACCTCCAGGAATGGGGACTCACCACATTCCTGGAAAATGGAAGAGCTGAGATGTAAAGGGAGGCAATTTCTGCTATATAAATAGTTAGAACTCAGTAATGGAAGAGAGATCTGGTTTGGGGGCTCTTCACTGCAGCCTGAGGGCTCTGCTAGGGTGGATGTTGAATAAATCAGATGGAATCCCTGTCACCCACACCTTGCTCAGTCACTGCCCTCTGTCCTCCTGGGCACAGTCTGACTTTTTGTCTTCCGCTTCCCACCCAGGGAATCCAAACATTCCGAAACCTCGCCGGATCCTGCGGTCCTCCTGGGGCAGCAATCCCCACTTCCGTGGATCCTACTCCTACACCCAGGTTGGGTCTAGCGGGGCTGACGTAGAGAAACTCGCGAAACCGCTGCCTTACGCCGAGAGCTCCAAAACTCCCGTGAGTATGGCCCGCGTGGGGTCCGTGGCAGTAAAACTGACGTGACACTGGGCAGCAGGTTTTTGGGGAGGGAGGTTGAAAGAGGAAACCCCTGCTTTGGCCTGCAGTAGTGTGTTTCCCCTTTTTTTTTTTTTTTGTACAAATGATGCCTCTCTGGACAAATGATGTGTGTAGGTTTTTTTCCTCTTTAAGTGGAATGCCAACGTCTCAGGGATTCCCACATCTCTCCCTGAATTTATCAAGAGCTGCACATGCATGTGACTTCTGGAATTGTGATGTCTGCATTTAATGACCGTCAGCCTTACTGTCCAGTTCAGGACAACACGTGTTAATCTGTTTTAAAGATTATTATTATTATTTTCACCCTGCTAATGTCTAGGTCTGGATGTGTCAGAGGTGCATATTAGGAAATCTTTCTGTGCTGGCAGTGCAGGCTGAGGGAGGCCCAGTCCTTGGCAGGGGACGATGAATTTTCTCCCCAGACACTGCCTTTGCTTTGTGAATTTAGCAGGGAGAGCTGGAGCACACATGGAGATGGTTACACAGCTCAGAAACACATTAAGCCAAACTCACCCCATCACTCAGGGTTATTTGTCCAAATCCAAAGGTTGATGAAAATGCAGCCTCCAAGCAGCTGCCCAGTTCGTTTCCTCCACCAGAGCCTGGCCCCAGCAGAAATAATTTTATTCAGTGCAGAAATCTACTTAAGAAAACCCAGCAGGAGCTTTAGGAACCTTTCTGTGTAGTTCCCAGGGAAGTCCTCCCAGAAATTCGTGCCTCAAATCTGAGTTGCAGCTCTAGCAAGCACCTGACTACTGGTATAAGAGATACAACCCTGTGTCTCGCCCTCTGGGTTTTGAGACATGACTCTTACTCTTCTGAAGTTGCTGTCCAGGAGAAAAATTCCCTTAATGCCTAAAAGGCTGAAGTGTAATTTAGGGGAGCAAAGGGAGGAGATGGTACAGATCAGGTGCTCTGTGCCTCGTGCAGGGTTAAGGTTTTTGGGGCTGGTACCTGTCCTTGTGGTGCACTGTGGGGGGATTTTGAGAACCAGCACAGCAAAACAGATGAATGCCCCATCCCTGGAAGTGTTCCAGGCCAGGTTGGACTGGGCTTGGAGCAACCTGGGATAGTGGAAGGCATCCCTGCCCATGGCAGGGAGTGGAATGAGATGAGTTTTCAGGTCCCTTCCAACCCAAACCATCCCATGTGGGAGGGCACAGAAAGCTTGTCTCCTTTTAGCCTCCCACCTGCTTCCCAGTAAGTTCTGCTGATCTGTGCCCCTTCTGCTGTGCCCTGCAGCCCATGCAGGTGATGTTTTCGGGGGAGGCCACTCACAGGAAGTATTACTCCACGACCCACGGTGCTGTGCTCTCTGGGCAGAGGGAGGCTGCTCGGCTCATTGAGATGTACCAGGACCTGCTGCAGTGCCCGGCCTGAGGGAGCCCTGCCTGACCACCACCGCCTCCCAAATCCTCCTGCAGGTGTGTGGAGGGGTTCTGTTTTATTTCAGTTCACAGTAGAACAGCCTTTTATCTTTTCTATTAAAAAAAAAAAAAATAAAAAGCCCTAATTGTTAAAGATGTTAGTCATCAATAGCTTCATTTCCATGTGCTGTATTGTTAACAGGGAAGGGTGCTCCTCTTTTGGTCTGGTAAACTGTTTCTCTGTCATTTTAATTCTAATTTCACTTTTGGTGCCTATCATGTTTGTTTTTGTTTTGGTTTTTTTTTTTTCTTTCTGTATTGTAAGTGCCTTCTATACTAAAATAAATGTTGTAATAAAAAGACTGGGTGCTGTGGTATTTCCTGGGCACTTCACTTGGTAACTTTCAACTCCTTTATGCAACATTACAAAAAAATATTCCTACAGAATTTGGAGTAGGAGGAAAACAGGTTGAAAGTAGGTTAGAAACACATTACACAAATGGTGTTTATATGGAAGAATCTCTCAGAACTGTGGATTTCCAGCAATACAATCCTGGCCAAAGAGGTCTGGTAAGGGCAGAGCTGACAGCACCGTGGTCAGTGTGGTCACGGCCCTAAGGCTGCCAGAACTCTTGGAGTGTTTGGACAACGCTCTCAAGCACAGGGTGAGATTTTTGGGATGTCCTGTGCCGGACCAGGAGTGGGATTTGATGATTCTTGTGGGTCCCTCCCAACTCAGGATATTCTTTTGTGGCCTTATGCTTTAATTGTGTGTCCTCCAGTGTAACAGGAGCACTCGCCCCCATCCAAGCAGCCCCTGGACCGTACAGATGTGTGTCAGTAAATCCAGATGTTAGTGACTCCCAAGGTTTTGTCTGGATCATGTGGAAATTGCCATCTGGAACTAGAAGAAACTTTTTTTTTCTTTTTTTTTACTTCCTCAGAGAGATAAATCATGTTCTTTAAAGTGAAGTGAACACAATGTAGCCATCAGCACAGTTAAAAAATGTCTAAACAGTTTCCAAAAATAAAAGTTTTCAGGGTGAAGGCGATGGGTGTTTAGCCACTGCCTTATCTCCCTGCATTCCATCTCTCCATCTGGCTGGCTGCTGGCCAGGGCTTCATGTGAGGAGTGAGGGATGTGTCTGCTTTGGCATCTGCTGCCCCATGTGAAGCCTCTGTTCCTTCTTTGTGTGTGTGGGGTGAGAGTTGTGTTGATAAATGAGTTACAGAGGGGAGGAAAAGGGACAGAGAGAAGGAAAAATCCCCCTCCAGAGCGTGAATCAGTGCGTCCCAAGATAAATGTCTGCAGGGGAGGCACCAACTTTGGCTGGTTCTCTCCAAGCTCAGCTGAGCTGTGCTGATTCCCTGCTGTAGTGTGGAGGTGGGATGCCTTCCTGGCTGCTAGAAAGGATGGTGGCATGTTGAATTTATTGCTGTTTTTCTCCCATTTTATCTCTTTTCGTGCTGTTCCTGAGTTGAGAGGGAGTTGGGCTGTGGGAAGAGAGCGCAGCACAATTGACTGAAGAGAGATAAAAACTCTGACACATCTGGCTGCTGGGAAATCAGCTCTGGCTCCTTGAGGTTGAACTCTGAGTGATTGAAGCTGGGCAAAGTGGAATCTGAGGAGAAAACCAAATCCTTTGGGCATATGAAGCTTACAACATAGGAAAAAACCAAGGAGTTGCTTTTTCTCTTCAGTGAAGAAATTCAGGGAGAATTTGTGAGTGAAGGGATGGTCAGACATTGGAAGGGACTGCCCAGGGAGGTGGTGGAGTCCCCATCCCTGGAGGTGTCCAAGGAATGAATGGGTGTGGCACTCAGTGCCCTGGTCTGGGTGACAAGGTTGGGATCAGCCAAAGGCTGGACTTGATGACCTTGGATGTCTTTTCCAACCTGAATGATTCTGATTCCTGTAACTTCTTCATCACGGGACATCCAAGGAAAGCTGCTGTGCTGGTGGTCAGGGTTTCAGAGCTCCTTTTTCTGCCCTGTGCATACAGAATGACGATGGTGTCTGGCTTTGCTGAGCAGGGATCTGTGTCAGGCCAATCCCCCTCACTCCTCTGCTGCCATCACTCAGCAGCAATCCAGCCTTTAAAACTATGCTCGTGTTCCAGAGACACTAAATTTAGCAGCTGTTTACTAAGAGGTATTTAAAATTAGCAGCAAAGGCCACCCTGAGCATGTGACAAAGAGAGGTGGTGTCACCACGGGGCTCTGTGACCCCCACCCTGCTCCCCCTTCTCCAAGACCTGTGGCATCTTCATTCCAGCCGTGCCCACCAAGAGCTCAGTGATGAAGGTTGGTGGAAAGCAGATGTGGGTGCTGGGAAGGTAAGAGGCATCTAATTACGCACGATTAATTGGGGGTTGCTCCTCCTGGCTGGCTGAGTGGGGAGGCTGTCGGTGGGAACAGCAGGGTGCTGGCAGAGGTGGGACCCTGAAGCCCCCTGGGTGATGGTGCCGTGGGGAAATGGGCATGTCTGTCCCTGGCTGCCCCTTTCCTGGGAGATGGAGGAAAAAACACTCACAAAATTTTATTAGGAAAATTATTAGGAAAGATTTCCTCATGGAGAGGGTTGTCCAGCCCTGACACAGGCTGCCCAGTGCAGTGGTGGTGTCCCTGTCCCTGAAGGGGTTTAAAAGCCGTGTGGATGTGGCACTTGGGGACGTGGTGGCCTTGGCAGTGCTGTGGGAATGGTTGAACTCAATGGTCTCAGAATTTCCCAATTCTGTGGTTCTGTTCCTTGGACTGGACAGCAAGAAATGCTTTTAAAAAGAGGGTTTTTTAGAAAGCTGAAGTGGGTGCTCAGAGCTCCTCTTGCAGCAGGAGAGCGGTGGAACTACGGCAGGTCCTGGCTTCTGCCTTCACACCCCTCCTTGCCCAAATCTGTGGTGAGCAGAGAACCCCGTTAGCGTCACCGTGTGGCCAATCCCAGAATCAGGAAATTAAGGCTGGAAAAGAGCTCTAAACTCTCATCCAGTCCAACCAGTTAAAGCCTGGTTGGTGGCACTGAGTGGCCTGTGGTTGTCCATGCACGGAGGGGACCATCCAGATTGCACCAGCACATTTAAGGCCTCCAGCAGGATTTTCTGGCACAGGGCTTTGGATGTTCACAGTGTTTAGCCCTTTCCCCCTGACAGGAGCAGCCCAGGATCCATACTGGGCTCTGAACTGTGCAAGTGGGCGCCAGCCAGGCTGCTCCAGGGGATGCTGATTATAAAATACTGTAAAGGATGGGGCTTAGTGCCCACGGAATTCCCCTGGTGCCGATTTGTTTCCAAACACAGACCCGGAGCAGAAAAGGAGACTGGGACCCACTGGGAGATTCTCAGACAAGCTCTGAAACAGAAGTGCTGGCAATGAGTGGGTGCCGAAATTGCAAGTGGTTACAGTGATGAAAAACGTGGATTCTGGCTCTGCGCTTGGGTATTTTCTCCTCCTGGAGCCATCCCTGGGGGGGACCACTGACTTCTCCCTGGCACAGGGTCTGGAGCACCTTCTGCAGGCTGAGCACACCCCGGGAAAGGTGATTTTGTGCTGCCACCTCGTGGCACTAAAATATTCTCCAGAAACAGTAAGAATTGGACACTTCCAAGAAGTACCTGCAAACTCACACACGGGTGTGTGAAGGAAGAGCAGTGGGAGCCCAGAGGGGTGAGCACAGACATGGTCCTTTATCAGTGGGTTCTGTTTCCATTCCTGGAGTGCCCTGGGGTGCCTGAGGTATCCCTGGAGGGCTGGCAGGGGCTGTGGGAGGTGGATGGAAGAAGCTGGATGATCTCTCAGCTATCAGAGCCCACATGTGTGAGGTTTTGGCCACACTGCAGGCTCCCTGGGACACCCAGTGCCTTGGCGGAACGTGGCTGGCTCAGGAGCCTCCCATCCCCCAGGTAATTCGGGTGTCCCTTTGGAGAAAGAACTGATTAACCAGGTCCCGTGTGAGGACCCAGCCGTGATGTGGTCGATATATGGAGCATTTCCATGAGTTTCAGGGATGTAGAATCATGGAATGATTCGGGTTGGAAGGGACCTTAAGGCTCATCTCGTTCTGCCCCTGCCGTGGGCAGGGACACTTTCCACTGGACAAACCACAAGGGGTGGGAAACAGGTGTGAAACTTCTCCAAATAAAGGACTGATCCCAGCTACACCAACCTGATCCAATGCAAAAAAACCCTCCAAAATCCTTTTGTGAAGCACAGAGAGAAATTTCCCAACCCCAGTTATCCTGGAGGGTTCACAGCGGGTGGTTTGCTGTGGGTGCCTGTGAGATGAGTGACACGAGTGGGAGAGCAGCAAAAAAAAAAGGGGTCGGAATTATGCTTGGAGAAGGAGGAACAGTGTCTCTTTTCTCATGGGCAGTGTGGCCCTGGCCAGGGTGGCTGCCTGAGGGCCATTTGTCAGGCATTTGGCAACTAAGCACTGCCAAAAGGAAAGGCAATGGCACAGGCAGGGATTCAGGGGCTGGAAAAGTTGATTTATAAGGAGAGAGATTAAAAAAAAAATAAAACAGTGGAGCTAAATATGTCATGTTTGGCTGGGCAGGGGGGTGAGGGCTAGGCTGGTGGATGCCAGGAACTGGGAGGGGATTTGAAATGCTCAGGGGAGGATTTTTGGCTGTCGTGAGTGACGTAGGTGGGTGCAGATGATGGCTTAGCCAGGAGAGAGGGCGCTCACCCATCCTGAGATGGGAACGTGGATGTGCAGCGGGGCTGTGCTCCGAGTCACCAGCTGAGGGCTGTAAATCTCCAGGAAACTCCGGCACAGGGACAGCAAAGCAAAGCCTTCCTTCCCTGCCCTGCCTCGCTTCGTTTACAACACAGCTGCAAACCCTGAATGTCCCTTCTTGCGGGTAACTCACTTGCAAGTCCCAATGGATGCTTCTTTCCTGACCTGGGGTGTTCAGACCGTCTTGGTAACACCTGGATGTGCTTGTGCTCATAAATACGGGCAGAAATCTTGGCTTGTTCCCAGTCACGCTCCTGTTCCTGGGTGAATGGGTTGAATTTTTGTGATGACAACCACTGTGCTCCTGCGTGGTAGGGAGAAAAGATTCCTGCAAAAGCCAGGAATCATGGAATACCCCGAGCTGGAAGGGACCCAGCAGGATCATCCAGCCCAGCTCCTGGCCCTGCACAGACACCCCAACAATCCCACCCTGTGCATCCCTGGGAGCACTGTCCAAACTCTCCTGGAGCTCTGGCAGCCTCGGGGCCGTGCCCATTCCCTAGGGAGCCTGGGCAGTGCCCAGCACCCTCTGGGGGAAGAACCTTTCCCTGATATCTGACCTAAACCTCCCTGACACAGCTCCATCCCTTCCCTGGGTCCTGCCACTGTCACAGGGAGCAGAGTTTGGAACTCCCCCTCCACTGCCCCTTGAGAGGAGCTGCAGACTCTAATGAGTCTCCTCTCAGTGTCCTCTTCTCCAGACCCCCATCCAGTCCTCCCCTGCCACCGTCCCTCCTCTGGACCATTGCTGCCTCTTCCTTGCTAAGCCTGAGAAAATCTGAACCTGCCTCACACATGGTGGGGTGTGTGCTGCCTGTGTCCATCACCCTGTGCTTCCTTGCTGGGTGTGGTGTTTCCAGACCCCCCAGTGCTCCTGGGGAGGACAGTGGAGCCTTTCCAGCTGTCACTGAGGATGGCACAGCGGGTATTTTGGCCTCTCTGCAGAGCTGTGGCTGCACTGGGTCTCGGTGCAGTTTGCAATCAGAAAAATGTGCCTGAGCAAGGACCTTGTTTTGGGGTGTCCTCCTCCTTCATCATCAGTTCGCACCCCTTTGTAGGGTGAGCAGGAGAATCCATCTCACCTTGGAATCTCTGTTCCTGCACGGATTTCTGCTCTCAGTGGAGTTCCTGCTGAGGGACCACAGTGAAGGCAGGGTCCTTGCCTTGGCAGTGGATTTGTTGATGTGCCCCTGAGGTCCATGGACCCTTGGATCTCTGCCAGCACAGCCAGAGTCTGAACTGGACATTTTAGGATAAGGGTAGACCCAGACCCCTGTTTTGAGGATGTCTGAGGTGACCACCCCATGTCCTGCCTGTTGATCCCTGTGCTGGTGGCACCCATCCTGCTCCTCCACCTCATTCCATCTCAGCCACACCCCGACCCCTTCCTTCTCTGCCCGGGCTTAGGGACAACCTGAGATGTTCGATCCTTTAATTTCTGCTGCCCTTTCCATTAAAACACCAATTTAATTCCCACATAGTTCTGACAGGATGGCTGGGAAAGGCAGGGAGATTCTCCACGACTCTTCCATGATGCTGGGCCCAAGGAGACCCTTCTGCCACCACTTTTAAACAACCAAAAAACTTTTCCATCCCTGAAGAATAGGAACATCAAGCTGCCTCCTGATGCAGCTGGCTCTAACTGGGCCAGGCTTTCAGCACAATCAGGGCAGAACAATGACAACTTTTTCCCCTGAAACCTTTTCAGATGAGGATTAATTTTTTGCCAACCTTCTCTGCTGCCTGGATCCTGTCTGGAGACGATGCAGTCAGTGTTTTGTGTGTGGCTTAGCAAGGGATGGCTCTTCTGGTCAAACCCACTTCTGTCCTGCACCTCTTTGGACCACGTTTTTAGGTGGAAAAGCCCTTTTTGGAATACTTCACCAAACCCCACTTCACAAAAAGAAGCACTAAGGCATCCCCCTTCCAGAGAACCTGTTCTCTCAGGTAACCTGCACACAGGGTGGGTAGAGAGTAGATAGTGACAGGTCAGAGGTGAGTGGAAAAGGGTGGATTTTATCTGGGTTTGCTCTCCGTTGTCACTGTAGCTGAGTCATGGTTTTATTTGCTTGAACTGAAAATCCTTAGAAAAAAATAGTGTATATATATATATACACATAAATATAAATACACTCCTAATGTGTATATATAAATGCATTCATATTGTTTACATATTTATATATATAAATATGTAAGTGTATTTTGATCTAAAATATGGACACATTATAAGGATTACATAAAGAATTTGATGTAAAATTTCTATGGAATAAAATTTTAATATAAAATGATTATACACACACACACACACACACATACATATATATATATAAAATATGTACATATCACTCCCAGATCTCCCTTAAGCTGCCCATGCCATGGGCTTTGCAAAGTGCCCACATGACCTTGAATTCCCAGGCAAGTTCTGAACTCACTCTCCAGCAGGATCCCTTCCCACAACCCTGCTCTCCCCACCCTCCTCCCCGTTCCCCCAGCCTGTGCAGTGTCATGTCCTTGCTATGCAGTAGCGTCACTGCAGCCACGCCTGCTGCTCCAGGACAAATATTTCCACTGGGAAATGCAGGAGTGGGAGAGAAGGAGCTTTGCTGAGGAGACTCAGCACTGCTCACCCCTGCTCTGGGGACAGCTCGAACATTCTACATGTTCTTCTCGACCAAAAGGGACCCACCTCAACTCATCCTGGGCTGGGAAAGGTCCCCTTTTCCTGGAGGATTTGGGTCACGATGGATGTGCCAATCCACTGACCAGTCCTCCCAGGGAACACAGGCAGGAGTTGCTCTGTGGGTAAGGAGAAAGAGCAAATGCCGAGGTAGTTTAGAGGGGAAGGATGGGGCTCTGAAGACAATGCCAGGCACACGAGTTCCTGGATGGAAATACCCCCAGGAAGAAATGCAGTTTTTCACTGGGCACATATTCTTGCACCACATTTCAGTGAGAAATTTTCACAGAATCCCAGAACGGTTTGGGTTGGAAGGGACCTGAAAGCCCATCCAGTGCCACCCCCTGCTGTGGGCAGGGACACCTTCCACCAGCCCAGGGCGCTCCAAGCCCCGTCCTACCTGGCCTGGGACACTTCCAGGGATCCAGGGGCAGCCACAGCTTCTCTGGGCAACCTGTGCCAGGGCCTCCCCACCCTCACAGGGAAGAATTTCTTCCCAATCTCCCATCTTTCCCTGCCCTCTGGCAGTGGGAAGCCATTCCCCCTTGTCCTGTCCCTCCGTCCCTTGTCCCAAGCCCCTCTCCAGCTCTCCTGGAGCCCCTTCAGGCACTGGAGGGGGCTCTGAATTCTACCTGGAGCCTTCACTTCTCCAGGATGAAAAGCCACACCTCTCTCCTGGGGGTCCAGATTGTCTGGGCAGATTTTTAAGCTGTTTTGGCAGGCACTGGTTAGCTCACTAAGGAGAGGAATTGAGGACTGGTGTATGAGGAATGTTGCATTTATATTCAAAAAGCCTTAAGATGAGATTGGGAGAATTACAGGTCATCCCTCCTCAAACATGTCCTGGTGAAATTAGTTTGAAATGGTATTTAAAACCAGGATAATGATGTTTCAGGGAGATACCTCACGGGCCCAACAGACCAGAGGAGAGAGGTCTCACAGAGGGATTATGACTCCATGACTGCATCAGGAAAAGGGTGGATGGGAGAGACTTGGAGGACACGGTGCCTTTGGATACCCAGGAGGTCTTCAACACGGTCTAAAGAGCCTCCCAGGGGAGAAAAGAGGCCACAGGGTGAGTGGGAAACTATTGTGGTGGCTCTACAGCTGCCCTGGGAGAAAGCAAAGGGAGAGTGAAATGGTCAGTTGTGGCAGAAGGTCCCAGCTCAGGGATCAGTCTCAGGTGTGCTGTGCTGGTTAATGGGCTGATCCATGGCTGGGAAATGGAGGCCAATGAGCCTTCTGATGACCTAGAGTTAATTTAGGTAGCAAAAGCAAGGAGGAACCTCAAGTGACACCTGAACAAGCTCAGGGAATCAGCATCACCACAGGAGAGGAAATTAGGGACTGATGAAATGCAAATTAACACGGGGGAGAAACCAAGCAAATCCTGAGCTGGGCAGGGCTCCCATCTAACCCGTGCCTGGTGAAGAGTGACACCTCTGCATCCGGACACACCGTTCAATACCAGCCTCTTTTCACTCTGTAACTGCAGCCATGAAAGCAAACAAAACAGAGTGGTTTAGAAATACCGAGCGCTGACTAATACTGATGGCACCTTCACATAAAAATCAGTGTGTTGTCCTCAAAAAAGTAACGTCAGGGTCACTCAGATTTTGGCAACTGGGATCCAGGGCCTCGAGACAACTGAGCCAGAAACTAAAGAGACTAAAAAACACTTGCACTGTTTGCAACACGAGTAAGGGGTTATTTTGCAAAAGCACGTGGAATAATTCAGGCTGATTGATGCCCTGGGATGGAGCAGGTCACAGGAGTGCTGGAACTTGTTGTCCTGCAGATTCAAAAGGAAAACAATGCCTGGGATTAGGTTACCTGGCCAGCTCTCCTTCCAGAGGAGGCCAATGAGCACAGCAGAGAGCTTGAGCTGCCTTCCTGCAATACCACCAAGGGAGAATCATTTAGCTTGGACAAGACCTCTAAGATCATCAAGCCCAACCACCAGCCCAGCATTTCCAAGGCCACCACTAACCCACAGAATTCTGTAATCATGGAATGTTTTGGGTTGGAAGAAACCTTAAAGCTCATCTCAATCCACCCCCTGCCATGGGCAGGGACACCTTCCACCAGCCCAGGGTGCTCCAAGCCCCATCCAACCTGGCCTTGGTCACTTCCAGGGATCCAGGGGCAGCCACAGCTTCTCTGGGCACCCTGTGCCAGGGCCTCCCCACCCTCACAGGGAAGGATTTCTTTCTAATATCTAATTTAAATATTTCCTCTTTCAGTTTTAAACCATCCCCCTTGCCCTATCACTTTCTGCCTGTTTAAAAAGCCTCTTTCTTTTTTTTTATAAGCTCCCTTTAACTACTTTCAGTAACACAGCACCTCCTGGGCCATGGAATGACAGATTCTGCTCCCACTGTCAAAAAGTGTTTTTCTTTTTTTAATTTCACATCCCTTCCTGCCAGTGCCTCTCATCTCAAAATGCCGGGGAGACATGGATGGTGGCAGCGCCTCTGGAGCCCCGTGCCTGCCTGGTAAAGGCTGTTTGCTTTGGGAGCCACAAGTGCTGCTGCTCTGACCAAACACAAGTTTTAGATGCTTGATCATAGCACTGGCCCTTTTCCAGACAGTCAAAACCCCTGGTAGCATCAGCCATATGAAAAATTTGGCAGCTTCTCTGCATAGTTTGAATCATTCATGGAAGGGCAAAGATGCTCTTTGCTGGATTTTTTTTTTTTTTTCTCCTGACATAGGCACTTTCTGGTGAATCTGCTCTCAATTTTGTCCCTTCACATGTGATTATTCAGCTTTCTTCACTGATGACTTTGGGCAGGGAGCTGGACTCGATGATCTGTCTGGATCCCTTCCAAATGGAGATATTCTGTGATTCTATGTGGGATGCAATCAAAATGTTGAAATCCCTCTCATGTACCTGGCAGGGAACCCGACCCACTGGGGTGTCTCTGGTTTAATTTGGTGGGATTTTGTGATGTCCATGTCACATACACTGTCCAGAAGGTCCTTCAGGGCCTTGTGAAACACAAGGTGTCTTCCCAATCCCTGGCACTGCTGTATCCTCTGGCCTCGTTCCACCTCAATGCCAGGGCAAGAGCAGAGGTGCTGGTGGGTTTCTTGATGCAAGGAGACCATAAATCATGCAAAGTTTAATGATTGCCAGCTCAATTAGTGTGGGAGTGGAGGAGGGATTTTGGCCTGGAGCAGATCTTGCCATGGTGGAGGTGAGAGATAAATCAGATACTGGGAAGGGGTTCGGGAGTGGGAGATTTTCCCAATCCCTGCACGAATGAAGAGTATTCTGAGCACCACCAAGGGTTTGAAATGAGGCAGAGGGAGAAGGAAAGGTGCTGATGTGGTTCACAACACTCCTGATTAGAGAGAGATCTGAGCTAGCCATGACTGAGAGACACAAAACATCGGGAGAGATCGGAATCAGTGGGGTCTGCTATGGGAATGCTCAGAGCCAGCCCTCCCGGAGATCAGAACAAGTGTCAGGTTTGTGTTTATTTCCTTTGGAGCTGATTTTCCCGCAGCTGAGTTCTGCATTTTGGGCCTCTATCGAGCTGCTACTCTCTTAGATCAGACCAGCAGCCTTCCAGTAACTGGAACCATTTTCTTCTTAGCTCAGGGTCATTAAGGAGGAGGATAAAGAGCAGGAGAAGGACACGAAAAATGAAATTGTGCAGCTCAGCAGCGAGAGGCAATCGGTGCCACATCACCAGCCACAGGTGACCAGGGACAAGGGCGATGGAGGTGTGGTCCCTGTGTGAGCTGACCTCTGCCTTTACACACCTGAGCAGGTATCTCTGCTTGCTTTGCATGAAAACCACACTTGCCAAGGAGAAAAGGTGGGAGAACTTACAGAAAACAAAAAAGGAGAGAAAAATAGGTTTTCTTTCTGAGTAACTGTGTATGTACACAGAGAAGGTGGAAGTGCTTTTATCATAAACATCAATTACAATAAACGAGACCATTTTTCGGAGCCGCTGGGGAGGCGACGAGGACGTATTAGCATAAAAGTGACTCAGCCTCTATGTCTAGATGCTTCTGAGTGCACCACGTTTATTTTCCACTTTCAATGGCAAATTTCACTTCCAGTCATCAGCATTTTTTTCCTAGCTAATGATATTTACACACTTTTTTTTTTTTTTTTTGGAGAGAGCGAGAAAAATCCAGCCGAGGGGGGCATTTTTGGTTAACTTTCTCCATTTCCTGGGTAAATGCTCTTTGTGCCCTCAAATGGCTCCCAGACCCTGCTGAGGCTGGAAACGTGAGCTTGATGTCACCCATGTGGGGTGTCCTGGTGCTCCTGCTGTGCACCACGGACTCCTCTCCTCTCTCCTGGCACCTGCCTTGGGGGGTGCCTCAAACATAAATACTGGGATATCAGGGTGGGAGGGTCTTTCCCTTGGAAACATATCACTTGACCTTGGTGCCCTTGAGTTGCTGACCCTTCTGATGATGGGAGAGATGTAACGAAGAGCTCTGACCAGCCAGAGCAAATTGGGGTGACGAAAACTTAGGTCATCCCTGATTTATGAGCACTGCTGGTGTGCAGGGTGTGCCGACCTCCAGAGAACATCTGAAGTGAAACAACAGGAACTACGTTCTCCCCCGATTATAAACAAATCAAAACCAGCAGGGAAGAAGAGCAATTTTACTTCTTTTTTTATTATCTTTTTAATATCCTGGATGGCAGCCAATGTTTCTTAATGAAGTGTCTTTAAAATTGTGCCCAGCCAGCTCTGGCTGTTTGAGGAGTGTATGAACAGCTGCTCTGAGGCCTGATAAGAGCTGCTGCTTCCGAGGCTCTTCAGAGCCTCTAACCTGGTTGTTTCTCTGCAGGAGAAAATGTAAAGCTCTGCTCTCTGCATGTCATGGAATAAGGGATGGCATTTCTCACCATAGCCTCAGAGGAGTTTCAACCAAGACAAAGGGTGCTTTACAAAAAAACCCATTTCTAAAGCTGGATGCCTCACACAGATGGGATCTATTTTCTGAAGGATCATAGGACTGAGGAATTAATGAGGTTGGAGGTCTCTAACTCAGTCCTTTGCTCAACACCAGGCCAACATCAAGTTGCCCAGGGTCTTGTTCCATGTAGTTTCAGGTATCTCCAAGGAGGAGCTGCATAGCCCATCTGGATCCCTGGTCCAGGGCCACACTGGACTCAGAGGAAATATTTTTTATTTGTCTCTAGTGGGAATTTCCCTTGTTGGGTGTTGAGCCCATCACCTCTGAGGGGAGCCTGGCTCTGTCTTCTCTGCGCCCCCACTGGAGCAGTGCAGCCAGATATCCACCTAAAACCTCCTTTTCTCTGGAGTGGATGAACCCAGCTCCCTCAGCATCTCCTTGAGTGCAGCCCCCAAAACTCTGACCACTACTGTGGCCTCTGGACTCCCTTGTCCAGGTCCCTTTGCACGGCAGCCTGGCCTTCCAGCAAACTGGCATCCTTATCCCAGTGGTCCTTATCCCAGGGAAATCTCCCAGAGATCTGCTGATGCATCAGGATGGATGCCCAGATGTCTCCTCTGGACAGGGAAGCACAATACTGGTTTAACTTTTCATTGATTAATTATTTATGGCCTATGCAAATGCTGAAGTCCTTTTTCTTTCTCTTTACTTCTTTGTCCCCTTTTCTTTTCGACTCGTGTTGACATTCTGGCTGCTCTGTTTGATCTGAGACTCTCAAAGCAAGAGGTTCACCCAGCTCCTCTTTCAACCTGCCTCAGAGTGAGCTGCTGAGCTGGGAGCCTTTTCCTCCTTTTGTTCTGCACTCGGATGAGAGATTCCAATTTCATTTGAAGATGTTTCAAAATCCTTTTTCGGTTATTTTGGTACCTTTTACCTCCATTAGATATTACCTCGTGAAGAAACCTAGGGTTTGGAATATTTTTAAACTATGTTAGGTATTTCTAATCTAATGCAATTACGGATTTTGGGTTTTTTCCTATTTACTTAAATTATTAAAAGGAATAAACTAATTCTGAGTTGTGTCCATTCACTGTCCATGACTTCTGTTTTTTTTCCTACGTTGCTAGCAGTATTTTCAGGAATACATTGACACAAACACCATTTTCTTGTTTAAAATAAATAAATAAATAAATAAACCCTTTTACTTTACACTTGCCTGTCATTGGATTTTGCTATTAAACTGCCCATTTCCCCCATGGAGAAAAGTATTGGATGTAGAGAAGTTGGCACGTGAGATATAATGTCCATGGTATCCATACACTGATGGCCTTTGAAATTCCTCTCCAGTGACATCATCCATTCCTCTTCCACTTTTCTTTCCCATTTAGTCAGTTATTGACTTCTTTTATAAAAGTTTATTTGTGTTTACAGTGTTGTTTCTACATTCAGCAGCTTACCCTGAAAAAGTTCCCGTCCCTCTAAGCTGTCATGGGATAAGGTAAAAGGTGTCCTGGTTTGATTACAGGTGGAATAAACAGAGAAGAAACAAAACAAGTATGATTAAACAGTGGTTTCTGACAGACACTGGAAAAAGATTATTGGGTCCAACAATAGTCACTGTATTCCAAAGAAACCTGGGAAAACATGTGAAGAGTTTGGTGACAGTGTGGTGGCAATCCTTCATTATCCAGGGCAGCCAAAGCTAATGCTAACTGTGAGTATTTGTGCAAGAGATGTCTCGGTGTCAGATCGGCCGGTGGTGAATTCATTGCCGAGGTGGTCGTGCGCTCAGGAGAAGGCAGCAGCACCCAGGGAAGGGCCGCTGGACCTTTGAGGAGGGCCAGGATGGGAACCTCAGCTCTGTGGTCAGAAAGGCCAAAAAATGGTAAGGATTGCTAGAAAAGGAATTGAGAATAAAGAAAAGTATCATCATTCCGTTTGCATGGTGGTGTTAAGAACATAGTAACATCCCTGGAGGAACTGCTACTGAAATAATCAGGTTGACTTTGGCCACATGTTCCTAAAAAAGGATGGAACAGACCTAGAAAAGGTCAAGGGAAGGAGGGAATTGAGAGGTCTGGAAAAACTTCCTGTTTGGGTAGGCTAGGATACACATCCCTGGAAGTGTTCCAGGCCAGGTTGGACAGGGCTTAGAGCAATCTGGGATAGTGGAAGGTGTCCCTGCCCATGGCAGGGGGTTGGAACTGGATGATTTTTAAGGTTCCTCCCAACACAAACCATTCTGGGATTCTGGGACAGGATTCCTTCATCGGAAAAGAGATGGTGAGGCTGGACATGATGGTTTGTAATTTGTAAATCAATTACACACATCCATGGACAGCAGATGGGAAGCTGTTATTGCCACAGGATGACTTGGAACTTGAAAGTAGATGTGGGATGAAAAAGGAATTAGAAATATCCAGTGATTTGGGGCCCATTGGTGACCCCTTCTTTGCATGCCCTGAGAGTCAAAATCCAATGCCTTGGTTTAAAGAGAGGATGGAGTGAGAGAGAGAACTCTTAGGCTGTCAGTCAGGTTCTTCTCTCTGCTAATAAATCCCTCCAAAATAAATACCTAAATGAAAAGTGTGAAAAAACCCACCTTGTCTGGCCAATATCAAGCAGCAAAAATAGCTGAGGGGGTCCTTGGTAGAAAAATGTAATGTGAAGAGAATCGGTGCTAAAAATAAAGTAAAAATTAAATAAATTGCTGGAAAAGAG
>VXAZ01002646.1:113082-158915 GCA_013399875.1 Gymnorhina tibicen | reverse complement strand
AGAGGAGAGGAGAGGAGAGGAGAGGAGAGTTTCTCTTCAGGTTCCTTTGGATCAGTGGCAGATGCCTCAGCACAGCATTTCCTCCTTTGCAAAACAGGTGCAATCTCTGGCCAATGCTTTAAGCTCAGCAGGACTTGCCAAGTCAGGCAGAAAAATGTTTATTTTTAAGGGCAGACAGCATATTTTGGTAATTGAGCCTGACCTCCTCTATAAGCAGGGCAGGAGAGCACATTTTTACATCAAACCCATCGCTTTTCCCTCAGCCAGACCATGCATTGCAAAATAATTCTCTCTTTTCTCCCAAGTTTTGCATTTCAACCCCCCCCACCGCCATTTTTGAGAAAGTTTGGTCTGTTAATTACTCCCTGTGCTCATTTTGCTTTTAATTTTAATTTCCCTGACCTCATCTCCCTGCCAGTGGATTTTCTCATCCTCTGCCTGCTGAATGACAGAGTCCTGCTTCCCAGACCCCAAGAGGCTGAGATCAGCTGGAGCCTGTAAGACTCTCAGGAGCAGCACTGTGCCAGAGCAAAGACGATCATTTAGAGGCTGACAGGAGAAAGTGGAGACTGGAAACAAAAGCTAAGTCACGGCTCCTGGTAAATTAATCAGCAGGGGTGTGTTTATTCCTTTTCACAGGCAGTTTGTTGGCACAATTATTCATCTTTGCTCAGTTTGGAAAGCTGGAGGTGGGATAAATACCTGTTGTGCAACCAGAAATAGATGGCCAAGTCACAAAAATTGAAAAAAACCCCAGTTTCTAATTCCTTGGGAGTATGTTGTGGAGAAGAATAAAGCTCTGTCCAACCTGGCCTTGGACATTTCCAGGGATGGGGCAGCCACAGCTTCCTGGAAAATCTGTGCCAGGGCCTCACCACCCTCACGGGGAAGAATTTCTTCCTAATATTCAATCTAAACCTGCCCTCCTGCAGCTTAAGGCCATTCCCCCATATCCTACCACTATCTATTCAATAAAAAGCTGCTCTCCCTCTTTTTAACAAGCTCCCTAAAAAAGAGGTGGGAGCAAATACATGGAACAGCACAGAATACGGAATTACGCAGCTCACGGGAACCTCAGAAGCCTCGAACAGCAGCCCTGTCCGAAATGCCACCCGAGATAAACATTTGCCAGGACTCCAGTGGTGGAGAATCCACATCCTCTCTGGGCAGCTGGTTTCAGTAATGGAATATTAGAAAGCTCATTGTCGGCTTCTGCATCACACACGTGGCGATTCAGCAGCTGCACTGAACATACGGAATTTTGGGTAGTCTGAGGAGGACATGGGACACAGTCCCATGAGTGCTTTGGCAAAGAGAGCACAAAGAGAGTGCTAGAAGGATAAATTCTATACACGTTTATGTCTGTATATGTGCAGATCTGTGTGGACGTATCTATTAATACAAATATATGAATATACACCTATATAAAAACACATTTATGCACTGTCTACCCCCCTCCCCTGCCCCCTAAAGCTTTAAGAAGCAGCATTTAAGCTTGAAACAGTGAAACAGCTGAGAAATGAGAGCCCCACAGCAATCAAAGTGAAATTGGATTTGCACCGTGAATCATCTGCTGAGGACTGGAGTAATAAACACGCATAAAACAATGGCAATTTGCTCACATATTAACAACTGTGCTGTCAAGGCAGCAAACCTTTTAAACCCATAAAACCACCTTGCTGAGAGAAAAACAGGGCTACCCAAGTGCATTCCCTTTTCCCAAGGATGTGTGGAGAAATTCCAGTTTCTAACTTGCAAACGAGAAAGAGCCTTTGGGATAACTCGGCGTAGGTGTAGTTTTGCTTTTTGTTTTGGTTGGTATATGCTGGGTTTAGGGCTTTTGGGGGGTCTTTTCTTGTGTTCCTGTCAGTTTTCTGAATTTCAAACACCTCCTGCAAACTTTGGGAATGGGATGTCTCCATCGACAAGGAGAAAGGCCATGGTATTCCTCTCGTAATGATTCCAGCTGAAGCCTCCTGGCCACGGATGGGGCTAAGATTTGGGACCTTCTCTTTCCAAAAACACCTCTCCTGCCACAGCTGAACTCAAATTCCTGATCCATCAGTTGTTCTGTCAGGTTTTAAAGCAGCCATGGATCTGCCAGGGCAGAGCAGAGGGGTTTGAACAGGCAGTGCTGTGTCTCTCAGCAGTGCTGCTGCTGCTTAATTGCGGTCACATTTCAGTGAGATTTATGAATCATCTATAGCCCTTAGGGAATTTTTTATTTTCTATCCAGAAAGCAGCAGCTGTGGAAGAAAAAATAGTAAATATTCAGCACAGAAGCTGGATTGGGCCTTGATTTTTTGTGAAAACCCCAAATGCTTTCTTTCAGTGAGATTTTTAGCCGTGGTGAGCTGGACTAAAATGGGCTGAGTCCCTCCTTGCCTCAGTTTTTTTGAAGGCAAAGGAGAGACGTGAAGAAAGTCCAGCAATCTCCAAACTGTGCGAAATGTCCTGCTTGAGGCTGTATTATAAAAAGTTAAATTGGAGATCTGGGCATAATAAATGCCAGGTAATGTTCTCAGAAAATGCATAAAACCTATTTTTGATGCCTACACCCTTCCCTCAAACCCCAAGACATCTGTTATCCACCAGCATTGCACACAGGAAACCTTTAAATTTGAGCAAGTTTGGTTTATTAAACTGAATGGAACTGAACATTTTTGCTATAAACCTTTTTTTAATGGCCTCCTGGGACTTCAGTGTAATTTGCAATCTCTGATTTGTCCCTCCTGGTGTCTTGGCAGGACTCTGTGTCCTGAGATGTCTAGGGGCTGGGTGGTGTGGTCCATCCTGATCTGACTTTTGGTGATGAGTTCAACCACAGTAAATACCCTGCGTCCTATTTTCCCAAGAGAAAAGGAGGGATCTGCCCTTCAGTTTCTGTCTGTTCTTTGCCCAACATTTACTTCTGCTCCCAGCTCCCAGCCCAGGTCCTTCTGCCATGATCCTGAGCCAGTTTTGCACAGCAGGTTTTCTGTCCTGTTTCCTGACATGTGCAGATGTCTTGGATGGCCTGGAATGGCTCAAATGGCATGAAATGCCCATATTCAATCCAGAATGAATTATTTTTTTCTCTAATGGAATTTAAATGTGACTCATACACGGACACCTCTTTGGGGTGGAGATGTTTTAATCCATGAGCTGAATCCCACAGAAGGTACCAAAAAACCCCAAATCTACTTGTCAGTGACCTTAGTGTCACTCTGCGTGATGTGAGTCTCCAGGGAGGGACCCTTAGAGGTCTGAAAGTGAAAACAAAAATTGAAACCTTTTCACAGGATGGCTGACGTTTCTTGGGAAACCTCTAGGCAGCTCCCACTCCCAGCTACAATTCCTGTCCTGTGAAAAGGTTGTAAAAGTCAGTTTATTGAGAGGGTGGTTTTCAATTTCTGGGTGGTGAAAGAAATTTCCCATCAGGAACTGACACACAGGGGTGGCAAACTCGTGTAACCTTGATGACTTGGTGTGCATTTGGGTCTAAACTTGAGTTTTCCATTTTTTTTCTCTCATTTTTGCCTATGAGCAGGGAAATGCAGGATGGAACTGTGGCATGGAGGGAGGGGACACAGAGAAGGCTGGACCTCCCCAAAGCCTGGGTGGTTCTATCCGAGTCCCCTCTCTGACCACGGGAAATTCAGAAGGAATGGAGGGAAAGAAAAAGCCAGCAGTGACATATCCCTTGAAATATCCTCCCAGCTGACAGCAATTTCTGCCTCAGGGGTTCCTTAGCTCAGAGATTATATACGTTTCCAACAGCCCTTGATGGGTTTATCTGTCACCAAGGCACCTAATTGCTGTTCTAACCCCTACAGACAGACTCAGCATCTCGTGGTGATGAGTTCCACCGTTCCGAAATGAGCCATGTGAAGAATCACCTCGCTCTGTTCGTTTTGATAATTGGGTATGATGTCACTTAGTTCTTGTCCTATGAGAGGCAGTGAACACTCATTCACTATTTGTCTTCTCCCCAGCACTCCTGACTTTACAGACCTGAATTCTCAGCCATCAGAGCGCCCTTTGATTTAAACGTTCTTTGGATGGAAACTGTCCTGTGGCTTTGGTCCGTTCTAAGTCCATTCTATCCTTCCTGAGCTGATGAATCAGAAAAGCAAACAGCACTCAAATTACACGTACATCACAGATGTATTCAGAGATGCAAAGGTATTTTCAAGGTTGTTCTCCATCTCTTCCATTCTCCATTTCTTCCCCCAAATTCCCCAAAGTAATTTTCACCTCTGACTGCTATCAAATATTGATCCAGTGTTTTCATGTTACATCTCCTTTTGATTTTCTTTTTTGCCCTTCCCTTTCCAGTCTCAGATATGCATTATATATATAAGAATCCCAGAATGGTTTGGGTGGGAAGAAACCTTAAAGCTCATCTCATTCCCACCCCCTGCCATGGGCAGGGACACCTTCCAGTATCCCAGGGTGCTCCAAGCCCCATCCAGCTTGGCCTTGGACACTTCCAGGGATCCAGGGGCAGCCCCAGCTTCTCTGGGTACCCTGTGCCAGGGCCTCCCCACCCTCACAGGGAAGAATTTCATCCCAAATATCCAATATAAACCTGCTCTCTAGATGTGGCTGGTGCAAACCCTTCATCCCTGTATGGCAAGAAACTGAGAGTGTCCTCTCCTGGCTTGCTTTTATCATAAATTCTTCCATGTGGGAAAGATTATCCTTGTGAAATTGCAAAAAAAGGTCTTAGAGAAATAAGCAAGAGTGAATAATTTTCAGGTTTTTCTTCCTCCCTCCTTTATCCCCCACAACCCTTATTTTAAAAATCAGACACAGCAACAATTCACAGCAACATTTTAGACAGGTTTGTGCATGTATTTGGTACAAACAAACAAAAATATGTGCATTCTGTTTCATAGAGCTTACATCAATCTGGCAGAACCCAAAACACAAAACAGAAATACTCAGGCTAATAAATACATCTGGGGATGAAAAATAAAAATCTATACATAAAAAATTCCAATGTTCTGCTAAAGAAAATGTACACTTATATACACACTGTAAACAATAGTAATGCAACCCAGCTGCAGCCCAGCTCAGGCTGATGGAGACCTTCCTTCCCTCAGGACTTGGGAGAGTCCAGTGACAGAAAAAATTCATTTTTCCACCCTCAACTCTTGGTTCCTCGAAGCAGCAAGGTCTGACAATGCAATTGTGACATGGAGCCAGTGCAGTGAGGTGGGATCTGATGGATAACCGAGGTGCAGGTGCTTTGGGAAATGGCCTGCCTGGCAGATTTGCAGGAACAGGGCCATTCCCTTGGCTGGTCACACCCTCGTGGATCCAGGGAAATCTGTGGGATCGGACTGAATTTACCTCCTGAAAGTCTGAGCCCCTTTTTCCAAACTTGGGAGAGCTTGGAAATAAAGGGATTCAAGGAGAAATGCTCAATTTCAGATACTCAGGTCATATTTCATACAAGATTTTCCTTCCTCCCTGCCAACAAAGACAGCCGTGTCTCCTCTAAATGAAGCTCTGCATGAGCAGCCTTGGAGTCCAGTCCTGGCACTGCTTCTGATGCAAGATGCCAAATGAAAGCAGCGTGAAAACCAAGTATTTTGCCTGAATGCAGCACAGCAGAGCTCAAGGCTCTCCTACAGCACCTTCCACGGCATCTCTTGGGGCCAGATCAAATACAGTGAGTAACTGAGCCAGAATTTGGGCATTTTTGTGTGTGTGTTCTGTCTGTGCTCAAACTGACTTTATTTTCTCCCTTTTAGGTCTGTAAAGACTGGGGATGGAGAGGCAACAAATCTCCAGACTAATCTTTTTTTTTTCCCTTCTGGAAAAGCTTTCAAGGGGCTGGAGGCTGTAAATATAAATATTTCAGTACTGGGAAAAAAAAAACAAAACACCAAACCAACAAAGAAAAAAGTATATTGAAAAGATCAGGGAGAAGTGTAAGCAACAATGCCAACTCATTTATGGCAGTGCACTGCTTGCCAGCATTTGCTAAATCTTCATTTACAGAGGGATGTTTGCCCATTTGTAGGAGAATGCCTGGTATTTTGGGAATGGCACATCTATATAAACACAGTGAAGTGTGTATGTCTGTCTGTCTGGTCATGGATGCACTCATGGACTTTCCTCTCCCTGGTCCCTTCTCTGCTACACCACCAGTGCCTCCCATCAGGATCCCAAAAACACCCAGGAAACCAGTGGCAGCTGCAGTCCTTACACTACAAAATGACTTTTCGTGTTGCCCCATCATCACTGTAAGGCCTCGCTTCCCTTAAAAGCCAAAGAAACAGGGAAAAAAAAAGTATTTCCCCACAGAAGTTGCCATGGGGTGTTGGGTCCCTGCTTTGGTAGGGCAGAGCTGGCAGCCTCAGGCTGGTTTTGCAGATGCTGGAGAACGTGCAGGTAGTTGTGAGTCTGAGTTCAGTGTAAGTGCTGGGATTTGCTGCTGGGAGGAAAACACCTGGACAAAATCTGCTGGTATTCGTGCAATAATTGGTCCAGTTTGGAGTCCTGCATCAAGTAAAGGGTGTTGAGACAGGGCCAGCTCCAGATATGCACTGCACAAAAGAGTAAAAAATTAAAAAGTCCAACTTCCCTCCTGTTTTGTTTTCCTTTAAAGCAAATCAGAACATCGGAAATAAAGCTGGCATTCTCCTTGTTGTGCCTGGGAGCCTTTCATCTTCCTTTGGCAGCCACCCTTAGTGGGATGAGCCGGTTGTGCTGCAGGCACTTTCATGAAAGACTCCTCATGGGGTGGAGGGGCAGTGCTGATGTGGAGCAGCTTCCAGCCAGGACACGTTCAGTGCCATGTTTCCACCCCTCAGGACTTCACATTCCTGTTCTTTAGTTCCCTGGCTTGAGGCACCTCACCTCACATCCGTCCTCTGCCTCCATCACCTCTGTGTCTCCTGCTCACGGCTTAACCTGATGGTCCTTGGGGCTCGTTATCTGAAATTTGATCAAACCACTCTGAATTTTGAAACCAGTGCCTGCAATCCACGGCCAAGTAGAGTTTGGGTGACCATTTTGTGAGCTGACTGGCCAAGGTGGACTTGTCATGGCTTCAGCCCCTTGAGTTTCCTGGAGGAGGCCGTGGTGCCCTCCTGAGGGGTGCTCACACTCTGTGAGCAGGGAAAAAACCCACCTTTATTGTCATTACTTGTGACCATGTTAATGGACACAACCAAGGCAATTGTTGGCAGCCACCAAGGGTTTGATGTATCAGGCATGTGGGAATTCCCTTGGGAGAAGGGTCATGAGTGTGACCCTGCCTGGGGAGAAGATCCCTCTGCTCAAGGGAGCTCCAACTGCTCCTCAGCTCCACTTTAGCTTGGACTCCATGGGCAGTAGAAATGCAAACTTCCAAACTCAGCCACCCCGCCTTTCCTGAGCCAGACCACAGGCTGGCTGAGGACCTGCATCATGGAATCATTAGGGTTGGAAAAGACCTCTTGGATCATCGAATCCAACCATTAACCCAGCACCACCACATTCACAACGAAACCATGTCCCCAAGTGCCACATCTGCATGTCTTTTGAACACTTCCAGGGATGGTGACTCCACCACTGCCCTGGGAAGCCTGGTCCAGTGCCTGACCACCCTCTGAGTGAAGAAATTCTTCCTAATATCCAGTCTAAACCTTCCCTGGCACAACTTGAGGCCACTTCCTCTTGTCCTGAGTGAAGCCCCTGGGGTGCATTTTTATCCTTCGTTTTTTGAGAGAAACAACGAGAGCAAAGAAGGGGACAGGAAAGGCTGGGGATGACTGACACCAAAAGGAGCTGGTTTCTCTGTGTGTCACAGATGGATGTTCACTAAAGCAAGGTGGGTTGCAAGTGTTTCACTGGAAAGTGAAATGGGAAACGCTTCACAGGATGGAATGAGAGGAGAGAGACCTGCACACCCCTTGGCAGCAGTGTACACATCTGGAATACTCCTCTGGCCTAAAACCAGGTGATGTGGAAGGGGCAAAGCTGTGGCCACTGCAGAGATGATGACTGAGAGCCGGGACCCCTCCACCCTGCCTGGGAATACCCCAGTCTGCTCTCCCTCCAAAGCCAAGGCCTCGGCTGAAGGTCCTGTTCAGGACCTACAAGCTCCCAACCCACCACATAAAGGATCCGCTGCCAGCTGCTGCTGGGCAGTGCCCTTCCTGGATGCTGCCTCCTGATGGAAACATGACCGCGTGTACTAAGGCAGGGTTGGCAACTTTTGGGATTCTATCTTTCCATTAGAGTTCACGGTGGTGTTTTTAAGGCAAAGGAGACATCCTGGTTTCCCTCAATTGCGCAGCTTCTTCCAAAGCCAAAGACAACCATCCGCCGGAGGAGAGAGCTCTTGCCTTGACAGGTCTTGACAGACCTTCCCCTCCTGCTGTGGCTCGTTAGAATGGGATATGCCATTGGCTCTGATTTGAGGAACCCCTAATCCCACAGAAAGGGCTGAGCTCCACGTGGGGGATGCTTGGATAACCTTTGGGCAACTGCATTTAATACCTGATTGCTGCTTCCAGCCTGCCTGACAGACCCACAGGTGGTATCCCTCCATGTTTCTGCTGGATACCTCTAAAGAAACCATCAACAGCTGCCCCAGAGGCTTCAAATATCTGTTTCTCTCAGCCCACAGCAGTCTGTTAAGTCATGGGTTTGGTAGTCGATGGTTTCCGTGAAATCATGAGGGATCCCGATCGAGACAGACTCCACCTCTGTCTTGTAGGTGGCTGTCACCCCCGCTTTGCTGGAGCCACCCCGGATTTTGTTAGAAAGGCTGTTCATCTTCTCCTTCAGCTGGGTGGATGCTGGTTTCTGGAAAGGGGTGAGCATTTTCCAGCCCTTGAAGCTGAGCGTTCGCCTCTTACTGGCTCTCTCCTGGAAGGAGGAGTTAAATATGAAGGAGCTGTTCAGGGTGTTAATCCTGGGCCTTAGGTCTGTCTCCGAGTCCTGCACCGAGCTGCTGATGGAGGCCCCTCTCCAGTGGTGGTCGTAGACCCTCCAGATGGGCCGTCTCCGCCGGTGGCACTGGCACTTGAGCAGCCGGATGAACGCGCGCTTGAACTCCTTGCTGGAGCACGGGTAGATGATGGGGTTCACGCAGCTGTTGAAATACCCCAGCCAGAAGATGATCTTGAAGACGATTTCGGAGGGCTTCAGGGACGGGAAGAAAGAACCTTGGAAGAGATTAGAAGAAATTCGGTTAGAGGGAGAGGAACGGTGTGGCAGAGTAAGGTGATAAGGGTGGTGGTCAATCCAGTCTGGAAGAGATGACGCGTAGGAAAGGCTGAAGGCGGGCTGGTGGTGAGACCCTGGAACATGTTTCTCAGAGAAACCGTATCTCCTTACCCATGGAAGTGTCCAAGGTCAGGTTGGATGGGGCTTGGAGCAACCTGGCCTAGTGGAATGTGACTTTCAGGTAACTTAGTGCCTCCAGACTTACAGATTTCAGAATAAAAGTATGGATACAGCCCTGTCACCTGCACTGAGGGAAGAACAACACCCCTTCACCTCCTCCCCTCATGTATTTTGGGTCATCAGTGTCACACACCCTCTGTTCAAATGCCAAGAAGGGCTGTTAAAGTGGGCTCAGATAACATCCACTGCCCCAAAGCTTGTCCTTGATACTTTAAAACACTTTTGTCCACCCAGCTCCTCCTTAGGCTTTTGCAGTTTCCTGGTGGTTTTCTTGATGAAAAAGCTGGAGATGTTTTTTTTTGAGCCAGAAGATGTCAGTGTTGCTCCCGCGTGTTCTCAACACAGCATTCCCCACTTGGATCTGAAATAAGTTTCTGACTCAGCCTTAATTTCTTTTAATTTTAGCTCCGGATGACAAATTGTGCCACCATGTGACTGAGCGTTAATTTGTATTTTAGTAAATAACATTAACTCCAGATATCATTATTATTTTCCCCTGCGCTCCTAAGCCTGGTGTCAAAACAGTAAAACAGGTGCCAGGAGCCAGAAATTCATGACTGACACTACGTAAAAGCTCCTCAGGCTGTTTGCTGGAGGAAAACCATCCTCCAGGAAACTCAGAGAACTGGTTCCAGCAAAGCTTTCATACACCCATCCCTAAAAAGTGGAGAAATTACAGCCAGACTCAACATTATGTACGTGGGAAGCTCCATCACGGAGATGTGGGAGAAGACAGACAGATCCCAGCATTTTATGGTGGCTGGGCAGGGAAAGCAACTTAAATGTCTGCTGAAGGCCCACCCAAGGCAGGCAGGAGCTCAGGCTGGCTGTCAGTGCGTGCTGAAGGGGGCATGGAATAAGGAGAGTGAGCTGGGCTGACATCTCTGTGCTGGGAAGACTCAGGGCCTTCCTGGAAATGAAGGCATTTGCAGCTTAATGAGCAGCTGTTGGTGGTGCAGTCAGCGGCTTTGAACAGACCAATGATCATGGAATCATGGAATGGTTTGGGTTGGAAGGGATCTTAAAGATCATCTTGTTTCACGCCCCAGCCATGGGCAGGGACACCTGCCACTATCCCTTGGGCCTTGCCTGGGCACTTCCAGGGATCCAGGGGCAGCCACAGCTTCTCTGGGCACCCTGTGCCAGGGCCTCCCCAGCTTCACAGGGAAGGATTTCTTCCCAATATCCCATCTAACCCTGTCCTCTGCCAGTCTGAAGCCGTTCCCCCTTGCCCTGTCACTCCATGCCCTCATAAGTAGTCTCTCTCCATCTTCCCCGTTGGCTCCCTTAACACAAGGCTCAGATTTGTAGAGGCAATGACCCCACCTTGGTTTTAGATCAAAGGAGTTTATTCTCTTGCGGATGGTGCTGAGATTTGCTGAGGCTGGCTCTGGGCTGCTGAAATCACCAGATTTGAGTCTAACCCCAGCTGTCACACCTCCCTGAGTGACAGTCAGGAGCTTTGAACTCCCCAGTGGTGCTGGGGCCATCCCCCTTCGCCTTCCATACAGCATCTCCTCCATTCTCCATCCCACCATGACTTTGACCATCCCCTTTTCTCAGTGCCCCCAACCCACCCCCTGGACCTACAGGAACCATGGATGCATCAGGGAATGGGAACAAGGCAGGTGAAGGACTTCACTGAACATATAATCCTGCTCATTCCCTTGTCAGCAAGACTGCCTTGCCTCAGTTTCCCCACTGGAGAAAGGGTTAATTACCATGAACTCTTCACAGTGTTGCTGTGAACTCTGTTTGCAGCGTGCTCTGGGTTCTCAGAGGAGCTGCAGCTCTATGGAGCATTTTTTAGCTTCAAGAGAGAGGAAAAGAAAACAAAAAACTATGGTAACAAAGCAAATAAAAGAAGGGTCTCTTTTTAAATTCAACTGGTAATTACTGCTTGAGCCAGGCTTCTTAAAAGATTGGTGCTTGCCTAAACAGCCTGATGGTTGCTAAAATAACAACTTCTATCTGGTGTTTGGCAGCTCAGTGCACAATGCAGTTTCTGTACTACGTGCTTTGTCTTTTGCATCCAGATAGAAAACACAAACTGAAGAGGAAAAGAAGCTATGAATCCTCTGAATTTCAACTTTGGCTGGTTTTCACCCAGCGAGAACCTTGTGTACATAGGAAGACAAGGGGCCCATTACCATCCTCATTACCATGCAAATAAGCGTGCCCCTTGGAAGGGACGTGTCCTGAGTGCATCCACAGTCTCCTCATTTCCTTGCCCTGGGATGAACAGAACTAGGCAGGGAGTCCCCAGAACAGCTCCTCTGCACATGCTGGAGCATCAGAATCTTCTGACGGGCACTGGGAGGCTGCACATAAGAGGATTTGAGGGGTCTTTTCTAGGGAATGTGTAAGAAATTGAAGAAATCAGCTCTTGCTTTCATGTACATGAATATTCAACAACACTCTGAGGGGTTTTGGGCTGGGCTTTGTAATATTTCCCATAAATAAGTGAAAGTCAGTACTGAGTGATGGACAGCTGAAGAGCTCAGGAAACACAGAAGGATGTGTCCAAGGTCCAGAAATAGAGAATGCGGGTAAAAGATCAGGAACAGCAACACAGAGCGATGCACCAGCACTTCAGTCTGTTATCTTGGTGTAAGAGCAATTTTTGGTGATCTGGCCCCAAAAGCATCAAAGACAGGACAGGGCAGCATCAAAGAACAGGAAGAACAATTTCTGTAGGATCTGTGTCACAATCCAGCACGGAAACCTGGTCTTGTTTAAAGAGGAGCTTTTGCTATGCAATCAAAATCAGCCCTCTGGGCACCTCTCCTTGGGCATCCAGCTCAGCATCTCATGGGGTGAGGGAGGAGGAGATGGTGACACCCACCTTGGGGACATCCATCAAAATTTATAATAATAAAAATGCTGGGGTCTTAACAGTCCATTTGGGGACTTTATTCATTCCATCATTTTATAAAAGATCATCCCACATCTTGCAAAATCTGAATCTGACAGAGCTGGATGGGGGCAAGGGCGGTACGTCCTGTTGTAACCCTAAATAATTACCTTCAGAACCATTCAGAAATTAAGAAAGCTGCAGGTGAGCTCAGGAAAAGCCTGTTTGCACCTTGCAAAGTGACTGAAGTTACAGACTAAACATGATCTGAGGATTGAAATTCATTTTTCTGGTGGTGCAAAAGCTGAGCCAATAAAGTATGTGCTCTTCCTTTTTTTTTTTTTTTTTTTTTTTTTTTTTTTTATTCCTAGTGAATGTCACCCTGCTCATATTCGAGGAAAACCAGGCAGGTAAAAATCTCTGGAGTCATGGGGATGCTTCCCAAAACTGTGATGCTCTGTGGTGGGTGGCAGTGGATGCAATCTCCTCTCCACATATCCAAAACACATATATCCCATTTTTTTTTTAAGTTGTTTGAGCTAACACAATCTCATGATCTTTCCTTGCCTGCCCTTCTCCACCCTGCCCTCCCCGTGACTCACTGGAAGGTGATATCACTTGGATTGTTCGCAGAGCTGCTGGTCCCGGTGTTCAGCGCTCAAAAAAATAAAGCAAAGCAAGAAAACAAGACAAATGCACCAATGCAAATGGAGCCAGTCCAATCTAAATTCTGGCCCTGGCTCCCACTGCACAGCCAGAATCCACGAGCAGGCTTGGCTGGCAAGGGCATCTCTGTTCTGAAAGGTCCCTGCTTTGCGGCATGTCCCGAATAGTCCATGGCACAGAGACGCTGCAGGCACGAGAGCAGGTGGGAAAAACAAAGGGACAAAGTCACGTCCCAGTGCTGTCCCACCACGAAATTCTGAATGCAGAGACCAGCAGGACAGTTCAGTACTGATGAAGGTGTTGCTGTACTTGGTGTGGGCTTTGTATCAGGAATGGGCTTGCAAAAAAATAGCTTTTGGAGAGCTGGACCTTATAGGTGTCATCACAGGAGAGGGAAGGTGAAACCTCCCACAAGAGGTGGCAGGTGAACAGCTAAGAAGAGGACATGGTTCATCTCACAGCAGGTTGCTTGTGGATGTCCCTACAAGCAGGAGGTAAAAACTGATTGGCCAAACTCATGGAAAATTTAAGAAAAAAAAAAAAATCTGCCAGTGTGCAAACCACTCTGTTCTTGAGTTAGGAAACTCCAGAAATCCTAGACAGGATTAGGACTGTGGTGGGGACAGGTGTGCCATCATTCGAGTTTCTCCTGGATGTGGCCTCAAAGGTTCAGGAGGGGATTGAGGACTCCCTTGGGATGTATGAGAGCAGCAAGTTAAGAGAATTGCAGCTCGTAGAGAAAAAGCCCTGGCACAGGAGGTACCACAGCTGCTCACTGTGGGTCCTCCTGGCCAAAGGAAGTCAGAGAATCATGGAATGGTTTGGGCTGGGAGGGATCATAAAGCCCATTTCATTACACACATTCCACTATCCCAGGTTGCTCCAAGCCCCATCCAACCTGGCCTTGGACACTTCCAGGGATCCAGCGGCAGCCACAGCTTCTCTGGGCACCCTGTGCCAAGGCCTCACCACCCTCATATTCAAAAACCTTTTCCTTGTATCCAATCTAAATCAACCCTCACTCTCTTCCTTCTTGTTTTTCTGACTCTCACGAAGTAAATGAATTAAATCTGGTCCAAAGTAATCATGAACTGCCCCTTTCTGCTCAATACCCAGCTTGCATCTCTCTTTGCCAGCTCCTTCCCAGGCTGCCATGATGGACAATCTCCCTGATGCAGCTGCCAAGCTATGGGAGAACAGGCTGGATTTCAGCAAGGATTTCTCCCAGTGTGTGGGACTCCCAGATTCTGACTGGTCTTTCCTGACCTTGTCCACCTCCACTGGGTATTTGTAGGCATATCTGGGTCCCTAGAGGGTTAACACCTCCTTGGTGTGTCTTGGAGTGATGAGGGAGTTCACTGCCCTCCTAGGATGGATCCAAGAGCTGCTTGGCCTGGGGAGGAGGACAGCATGTTCACAGCCACTCAAGCGTTTTCCCTGGAGGACGATGGCATTGGGATATCGGGTGGAATTCCTCAGGCCTGTCAGCCCTCCAGCCGGCCCCATAAACAATGTCACAGATAAGCAGCAGCTTCCCAATGAAAGCCCCAGTGAGCTGCCTGCATGTCTCTCTGCTGCCTGTGTGTCTAACTTCTGCATCCTGGTCTGGCCCAAAGAGAAGCAGAGAGAAGCCACCACTCCCCTGACCTTCTAGGCAGTGTTGTGTCCCAGGTCATGGTTGGAGAGATGCTCCTGGAGAGCTCCTGGCCATGCTGAAGCCCGTGGTGGAGTGTGCAAACCTGGTGTTTGGGGTCCCTGTGGGGAGGGAGGGAAGCTTTTGGCGTGATTGAGATCGGGGAAACCTTTGGCAGTGGTGAGGAGATTGCAAAGGGAGGAGAAACCAGCCAAGGGCTCTGAAAAACACCAACACTCTCAAGCAGGATCTCAAATTTGAGGTTTGAGTGTGGTTTGTGTGTCAGCAAGAGGAGGATAATGCAGCAGAGCCTTGTACTGGTCATTCACTCAAATTCATGACCCCCAAACCTGTCTCCCAACATTTAGGAGTATGGTCCTAGTGATGTCCCCAAAACTTTTCTCTAAGGTGCTGCACATCAGTAGGACTTTGACCAAAATTGCCCTTTATTCCCCTCAAATATTGGAGACTTTCTCAGAGTAATCCTAGGAATTTGGACCACTGGTGGGAGTAATTGATGTGAGGATGTTTCTGAGGCATCAAATTTCCTGCAAATTGAGTCACCCAACTGAGTTCAGGCATCTGAGCAGGTCCTGGGGCTCCTCTTACAGTCAGTAGCTGAGAGGGCAGATTTTGTGGTGAGAGTGGAGTGATCCATCTCATCCTGAGTGTAAGTGTACCAAGTAGATGGATCACACCAGGTTTCAGATGATTGGACTCCTGGCTCATGGACAACCACATCACGGGCATCCAAGGTTACACCTGATGGATTTCACCCTGGTATCATGATCACCTGGTGGTCTGACCTTTTCTGAGAAGTTGCCAGAGCTTTTCATGCACCAGTTTCTTCCCTGTGCATGACAGGGCTTTGATCACTGGAAGAATTTCACCAGTGGAAGGTGAAGTGAAGAGCCACACAGGTTCATCTACACCATTCCCTGATAGAAACCTCACAAGTAATTTCAAGGATTGTGAATAGTGCTCATTTGCTTAGCGTGGTCCAGTCAGACCCCCCCAGATGAATTCGGTCCGGGGAACAATTCACTCCAGAGCCCATCCTCAAAAGAACATAAGGAATTGACTTCGCAGCCCCCCAAGACTGCCCCAGCAGACTTCTGCTCCCTTAACCACCTCCATATGCGCTGGTGCCACATCACAGGGCATGGAATGCAAAGCTTCTGCTCCACACTGCAGATCCAGGCTGGTGGGCTGCCCCACAGCACCCCCTGCTCTGCCAGAGATCCTCAACTTCACAAGACAGGAATTATGTGGTAGGACCACGGGAGAACTGCATGGGGCACAGGACAGGCTTAAGGCAAGATCCTATAAAGTGCTTACTCTGCTCTGCTCTGCTCTGCTCTACAGCTCTTGCTCCGGGGGCTTGAGACCATAAACTGGTGCTCTTTCTTCCTCTTTTTTTTTCTTTTTTTTTTTTTTTTTGACAGTATAGCTGCTCTTACTTAGTTTGATTCCTGAGCAAGTTGTAACTAAACTTGCCATTTGCTGGATATCATTGGGAATGTGCTTTTGTGATATGATTAGAGACAGGTGAGGGGGCTCAAAGAGGGTTCAATCATAAAATCAGGGAATGGTTTGGGTTGGAAGGGACCTTAAAGATCATTTAAGTTCCATCCCCTGCCATGAGCAGGGACAACTTCCTCTATCCCAGGTTGCTTCAAGCTTTTTCCATCCTGGCCTTGGACACTTCTAGGGATCCAGTGGCAGCCACAGCTTCTCTGGGCACCCTGTGCCAGGGCCTCACCACCCTCAAAGGGAAGATTTTTTTTTTAAATCTAATCTAAACCTACTCTTTTTCAGTGTGAATCCATCTCCCTTTTCCTGTCACTCCATGATCTTGTAAATAGTCTCTCTCCATCTTTCTCACATGCTCCCTTCAGGAACTGGAAGGCCACAGTTAGGTCATCCCAAAGCACTGACTCTTTATGTGGGGACTCATAGCTGAAAGCAGCAGCAGCAGCAGCAGCAAGTCCCCAGAAGGTCGTTCCACCCATTGCGTCCTCCTTGCAAGGACCTGGATGTCCCATGCACAAAACCTTCTCGCCCTGAAAGGAATACACCACACTCCATCTTTTGTGAGGGATACCTAAAGAAGAAAGTCATACTTTAAACAAAGGAGTAACTCAGGAATTGTGGCCTGCTACTGCAAAGGGATTGATACCAAGGTCTGTAAGGAGAAACTGTACCAGCAACACACAGTGGGTGCCGTCAAAAGAAGCTCTGAGTGGTGCATCTTGTCTGACTGGATTTCTCCAAGGTTTTCCATGTGGTTTTCCACAGTCTCCTGGAGAAACTGGTGCACTCTGGTCTGGACAAGTGGGTGGGGAACTGGCTGACAGGGCACACCCCAGGAGAGGTGGCAAAAAGCTTCTTCCCAAGCAGGCAACCTGTCAGTGGGATCGATATCGCTCCCAATGCTGCTTAATATCTCCATAAGCGACCCGGATGATGGGATCAGGCGTATCCTGTTGAACTTTCTCGGAGATACCAAACAGAATGAGGCAGTGGACACTTCAGAGGCGAGGGCCGCCCTGCAGGAACACTTGCATCAACACAGGCATCGCCAGCAGAGATGAAGAAGGAATTGTGCCACTCCACTCGCTGTGTTCAGTTTTGTTCCCCACCAGGCAAAAGAGATGTGAGCAGGCTGGAGAGGGTCCGGAGAGAGTCCAGGAGGATGGTCCAAGCACTGGGAAGCTGCCATGTGAGGAAAGGCTCAGAGAACCGAGCTTACTGAGTTTGTGATGAAAGAAGGCCGAGGGGGAGGTTTTATCACTGTGTAGCTACAAAAAAATTGTGACTCCCTTTTTACAAGGGGTCACTTGGAAAAGATGAGGGATCATGGGTACAAGTCCCTCCTGGGGATATTCCCATTGCACACAACTTTTCACCATGACAACAATCAGCCATCAGAATAATTTACCCAGAGAAGTGGTGGATTCCACTTTTAAGATTCAGCTGGACATGGTGCTGGACCATCTTGTCTAGACTGTGCTTTTGCCAAGAAAAGTTGGACCAGATGGTCCTTCAGGTCCCTTCTAACCTGGTATTCTGTGATTCCATGAGCTTTTCCTGCTTCTTGATTTTTAGCAGGAGCTCCGTGGACTCTACTGAGGCAAGACGAGGCAGAGAAAAGGGAGAGGGATTCCAAAACCAGACCTGGGCTTGGATACTGCAAACCAAACTCTGTAATATATCTTTTAAATGGTTGAGGCAATGCTTTCATGAGAGAATCACAGAATGGTTTGGTTTGGAAGGGACCTTGAAGATCATCTAATTCCAAGCCACGTCCTCAAACTAAGCTGTCCATTAACTCATTTTAGCACTGCCCTGCCCTGGTATAGCCTTTTTAGCTGCTTGGTTCATGGTCCAAGAAGAAGGGCTGGGCAGCAGATTCAGGACACAGAGAGTGCTCAATAAAGCGTGGTCAACAGGAAGATGGACTTCAAAACTAATAATAAAATTAAAAGGAAGACAAAGATGTAGGCGTTTGACATCTGACTTTCAGTACAGACTCCCTTAAAGGTAATATTTTTGCTGTGTTCCTTATGCTTGGGAAAGATATATGTGTGTTCAACTGCCTGTTCCTTGATTCACAAATAATAGCCTGACTCCAGCCCCAAAGGGGATTTTAAAACAAATCTTAGAACCATGAGACTCAGCAAAAGGACATAAATAAAATTAGGGGGGGAAAAAAAGGCCAAGATTGACCAGTCTGGCAAATCCAAAGGGAGATATCAGGAAGGTTCTTATTTACCAGATGCAAATGAAGAAAAAAAAAAAAAAGAGTCTCCTGAGAGAACAAAAAAGTCAGGGCAACCGAGCTGCATGTCAAGAGCTCTTGTCCTGCTGTCTGAGCAGGAAGGAGACTGGAATCCATGTGCTGATGTTGGAGCTAGCACGGCAGAGATTCGTGTCTGGATGGTTCACCAGAGGAAACACGCTTGGGGCAGCCTTTAAAAAGAAAATTTCCATCTGGCTTGGGATCTGAACGAACACAATGGCCTTGTGGGGTTGCTAAGCTCCCTCCAGGGCAGTGCAGAGCTCGCTCAGAGAGGAGCATTCCCGGGGCTCTCCGTTCTCCAAGCTGGAGCATCCTGAGCTCGTGCTGTGTCTCAGCCTGGGAATCTCTTCCCTGCCTGATGGCATCAGAGCACACCTCTGGGAAGCACAGCCAGGATGACCAGCGTGGGGAAGGGAAACACTTACGGACAAGCTGACTTGCTGCCATCTCAGCAGGAAAAAGCCATAGGTAGAATGTCTCATGGGCAAAAATCCAACTATAGGCATTGATCTTACGTGGGCAGTGATAAGACGAGGGGAAATGTTCTTGAACTGAAAGAGGACGGATTTAGAAGAGTTACCAGGAAGAAATTCTTTGCTCAGAGGGTGGCGAGGTTCTGGAACCACTTGCTCAGAGAAGCTGTGGCTTCTCCCCATCCTCATCCCTGGAAGTGTCCAAGGCCAGGCTGGACAGGGCTTGGAGCAACCCGGGATAGTGGAATGCGTCCCTGCCCATGTCCAGGACTAGAATGAGATCTTTAAGGTCCTTTCCAACCCAACCCATTCCATGAGTCTATGAAAAACTGTTAAACCTCAAATTTTTTTCTGGCTGGCTCCCTTGTACCCTGGTTTTCCATGAACCATTTACCAAGCCTTCATGGACCGTCAAGATCTGGAGAGCACGGTTTGGGAATTACTGTTCCAGACTACTCCTTGCATTTATTGACAGTGGTACTTCGTGGTGGGCCCTCCAACTGCCTTCTGCTGTGCAACTCCTTTTAGCACCTTCCTTAAACTTCCCCTTGCAAGGAACTGCTGTTCCTTGGTGGCTTCTGCAAACACAAGTCTGCCTTCCACTCACTTCCAAGATAAAATGTCCCTTTTCTATCAAGCTGCCTCCTCCACTCCGCTCAGAAACATTGGGAATGTGCATTTTTTCCCAAATGAAAAGGTAAGCTTGGGAAATCTGGTAGAAAAGGAATGGAGGGGAATGATTCTCAAGCAAGCCATCCAAGTCTTGGAAAAACCACTGTGTTTGCTGGGTCGGGCCCAAGACTACTCTTTGTTTTTCCAACTCAGAAGTTCTTTTCTCTGGACTTGGTTTTCTAAGAATGTGAACTCACCCGCCCCGTCCTGTTTACAAGCTCGTAAATATGTAGATCAGATTTGGCTGCAGGGTGGGCCTTGGAAGGGCTCAATCCTGCTGGGAATACATGGCATTTCATGTACAGCGAGGCCAGATCTGAGCTGCACAGAGGAAAAAGGCAATTTTTCATTGGGACCAACCCAACGCAGGGAAAAAAATTTGTACCCAGAGCAAAACACGCAAGTCCTGACTTCAATTTGAAGCTCAGGGTGAGCAGAACTCACCTGGGACAGGTGAGTGTTGCCAGGACCCCAACACAGGTGACACCGCTGGTCTGGAAGGATCCTACAGTGAGAGGGTCACTGTGGTGGCTGATGGCTGGGAACGCTGGGGAGAACTCGCCAGCACCGGGATGTCAGCGTTGTGAAAACACGGTATCGAGGGGAAGTGTGGGAGCTTCCTCGGCGCGGCTCCACCTTGCCAGCCCCGAGGGCTTTTCTGTTTGTATCAGAACTGGGCAGACAGGACGTCACTGGCTGTGGAGACTGGCACTGCAGCCCGTGTCCCCTCCCAGCGCTGCCAGCTCTGACGGACGCTGGACAGCATCCTCCGGAGAGCCGCACCGCTGGGCCCGGTGCCGTGGCGTCACGGAGGAAAGGGTGGGGGGGGAAAAAGGGATGGGGGAGGTGGATATTTTCAGATCTGATGAAAAATTGTGGCTGGTTTCGCAGGCTCAGGAGGGGTTATTCGAGACCAGCCAGCCAGCTTCTTATTTCTTTTCAGGCTTGGAGGGGAAAATCCTCCAACGCCTGCCCTGTTTCCGCACTCGGCTCCAAGGCACGGCCCTTTTGGCTTTAGCTTGCATGGAAAAATCCACAGTTTCTCATCGCTCACTTTCTCTTTCTTTATGTTTTTTCCTGCGATAAGAAGGCAAACTTAAAACCCCAAACCATATTTCCGTCTTTTCCCCCAACCTGGAAATATTCAGGGAAGATAGCAAAGAGTTGGCCTGTCTCTCCCCAGCCCTGAAAGACATTTTTCAGCTGATATGAAGCTCTAAAAACACTGAACATCAAAAAGAGACATTTTCCCCTCTCTCTTCGAAAACAATGGGTCAGTGGAACTGAGCTACAAAAATATATCAGGAGTGGTGAGATAACAACATCCTCATCACTCCCAGCAGTTCCTGAAGCCCTTAACTTGAAGGGATAAATTCTCCTGGTAAATGCTGTGTTGATTGCCTGTGAAGGACCCCTCTTAATCAGTCCTTTCCCTCATCTCCACAGGGAAGGTCATGTCTGCCTGATGTGAGCACAGAACTGTGGAATGGTTTGGGTTGGAAGGGACCTTAAAGATCACCTCATTCCAACTCCCTGCCATGGGCAGGGATGCCACCACTAGATAAGTTGCTCTTATCTGGTTATTCAGCAGTGATGCACTTAAGCCATTTATTTTGACACAAGAGGTAAAAATTGGCTGCCTGGTTGCCTTATCTGTAGAGCTGAGCCTGGGACAAGCAGAGACACCACGCTGGGAAGGACCAAGAAATGTGGGAGCAGACCAACCATCACACCACGGTGGTTTTGTTTAAGCTTTACAGCCACAGGGAGTTTTAAGGAGGTATTTCAGGAGAAGGAATGCAAAAAACATGCTGCATTTGCCTGGTTTAAATGCCTGAAGAGGGCAGTGGGATCTCTGCTGACGAGAGATGAGTGTCTCAAAGTGTCTCATTATGGTAATGAGGCTCTCTCTCCACTGACATGTTTCCTGCTCCATCTCAGCCCTATCCCTATTTATTTTTTAATTTCTGAGCCTGAAGGGAAAGGATGAAGATTTGCATTCCATTTTCGTGGCACTTTGAGTATCTCCCATAAGATTCTGTCTGCCTGTCTTCCACCTTTTCGTGGGATAAACAGGTCTCTTTGCCTCCCATGCTCTTCACTCACTGCTCAGAAATATCAGACATGGCACATGGGGTACTATCCCTGCCTTGATACGGCCTTGGACTCCTAATTAGCTCTTGGATCTGCTAATTTTGCATATTTACTTCTCATTCCAGGGGACTGACTCTAGGCAGGCTTTCAACCCCTCCCCGAGAAAGTGCTGCTTTTGTGGACAGTCCCTCTCAAGAAAGGAATCATCCCAGGGAATAAGTATCTTCTCTTTTTCCATTATCACCAACTAGTTCCTGACTTGCCACCTCCCTCTTAGGAAGCTTTGATGGGTTTTTATTTCAAGGGAAAAAAATAACTTCACATATAACTGGCTCTGCTTGTGCACTTCCACCAGCAGCACTGTCTAAAGTCTGGAAATCCTGGGGGAGTCTGGGGAGTCCGTGAGGGTCCCAGTGGGTCCCCAGGGTGTCTTGGTCAGAAGATCTTCGAGCAGAGCTGTTCAGTCCTGTCTCTGTGCAATGAATTTAAGGCTGGGTAAGGAGACTCTACTCTTGCTGTGAGGCAGGACTGAGCTTGCCTTCAATGCAAGATCCCCTACAAATTGCCTCCAGATACCCAAAACCCTGAAAAGAGCAAATTCTCTGGCAACTGAAGCCATCTGTCTCAGACAACACCAGTGACCTGCTTCTTCAATATTATCAACCTGTTTGTAATTAAATATCCTGAACTACTGTGTGAAGCTGAGCCATGTGATCATCCCTAACGTAAAGGTTGTGGCACAGATTTTAAAGGTAGTTACACACTGAACTCTCATTGAACTCGTGGGCATTAAGCATGAAAATATCTTTTGAACATGAGGGTTCCCAGCATCAACCCGAGTACTGCATATATTAGCAATAATGTCAGTTCTGGATCAGTATTTGCGCTCACCCTGAGCAGCAGCACGTGGGAATATTTTGGTTAAATGATTCATTGGAGGAATGTTTTTTCCTTCCAGGAACAAGTTGATGACTTGCTCTTACAGTCACCTCCCTCACAGAATGGCTGTCAGGGCTGTTGGCAAAAAGACAGGTGTGATTCACCTAGGAGCAACATGTCACAGAGAATTAATCATAATAACTCACGCTCAGATCACAAAAAAGCCAAGAACGGGAGCAGATGAACCAGACCAAGAAAGACTGAAAAATGGAGGTTACTCATATGGAAAATCACCTCTCTTTTCTGTGCCCACAGAGCAGAAAAGAAGCCAAGGGGACAGAAGATGCTCTGAGGAGCTCTACAAGGCAACACAAAGGTCTGGAAAACTCGACTTAGACCATGAAATTAAAGGGTCTTGATGTATTTGAATTATCCGGGAGAAACTGAAGTGATTTGCTCACACTTCGTGGTGAAATACAGGAGAAGCTGTTTCTGACAGCAAACGTGTCTTTAATCTAGCCAAGAATGGTAGAAAAATTTAATGGCTTGAAGTTCTAGCTAGATAAATTTACTCTGGGAAGAAAGCAGTCATTTGTAATAGCAAGGATATAAAACAACTGGGAAAAGCATAACTGGAGGCAGGGATTCTCCATTATTTGCAGTCCTGAGTAAATGCTGAGTGTCTCTCCAGGGAGAAAACTTTTCTTTGAGTTATGGGGGAGTTGAAAAAATTATTGAATGAGGTGCTTAGGGCTGCAGGTGTCTGTGGAACACTGCAGACAGTCAGAGCAGTCTCTTCAAACCTTGCAAGCTCCATCCGAAAACGTGGTAGGTCTCGAATATAAAAGAGTTATAAGATTATCCTCACACAGAGAACTTCAGACACGATAAGGGCAAGAACTATTTAAGAAACTGCTTGTCTGCTCCAGAAACTGCTTTAATTAGGAATAGCAGTGACCTTTATTTCCTGCTGTAAGATCTTTCCCTGTGTTCCACACGTGTGCTGTGATGTCCGCATTTCTATGCATTTGACTGCACTTGGAGGCGCTGATAGTGAGTCAAGCATCTGTGTCAGGGGGTTTAATTTGAGTTTAATGAAGGTTGTGCTTGTTGGGGATCATGTCAGCATTTAATTAATTACAATGAACTACACTGTTGATATTTGAGAGCAGTTAGTCTCTCCGCGCTCTCACGTCCAGAGCTAATATCCTTTGGTGTGCAATAATTACCCAGAGCAAACAAAGCAGGGAAGAAACAAGCACTGCAGAGGCCCTTCTGGGCCCTGCCTCTCAAAGAAAGCTGCTGCCACTTGCTGACACAGATGTCAAGGTCTGCAAGGACATTGTGAATGCCATGAGCAGAGCCCCAAGCCAGCTGTGAGAAGTCATTCAGGCCCCAGCAACATTTAAGCTCCATTTCTTTGTGCTGCTGAGAAAATCAAAGTGTGACATTGCGGGTAGATGGAATATTGGGAAGAAATTCTTCCCTGTGAGGGTGGGGAGGCCCTGGCTCTGGGTGCCCAGGGAAGTTGTGGCTCCCTCGGGATCCCTGGAAGTGCCCAAGGCCAGGTTGGACGGGACTTGGAGCACCCTGGGATAGTGGAAGGTGTCCCTGCCCATTAAAAGGGGATGGAACTGGATGATGTTTGAGGTCCTTTCCAACCCAAACCATTCTGTGGTGCTTCTATGAGACGATAAAACTGCCCTGCAGCTCTGTGGGGAGCAGCCTGGGCTGTCCTTGTGGTGTTGGATATCTGACTGCTGATACAGCCTTGTATCTGTGGGGCACACAGCCCACCTGGGAGTGGTTCTAAGGACCCCCCAAGGAGTTGGAAAAGCAGGTGTATTAATGGAAAACATAATGGAAAAGAGCTTTTCTAATAACATGCCTTTCTCCTGATCTGTGAGCTTTCCCCTCTCAGTCCAGCAGAATATGGATAACCAATATCAAGAGAAGAAAAAACCCTCAAAAAACCAAAAGGCTTATTATAAATAAACATCTCCCTTCTCCTTCTTACACCTAATGCTTTCTCTGGGGACACTGTTTGAAGATCCCCATCAACATATTCCCTGTTCCCTGTTGGGGCAAGCAAACAGCATCTGCCAGTGACTCTCTCCTGTGCTTTCCTCCCTGTGGCGACATCTCACTTTCATGGGGACAGGTGTCAAAGGGCACACACACATCCCTGACCATGCCCCAAAGAGGAAAATCAAACCCAGGGCAGCCCTGCCTGCAAGCAGATGGCAAACTGCCAGTGGCACTGGAGTCCTGCAGGTATCAGCACTGGGAGCTGGGAGGTTTTCCATCCCCGTGCTCCCATCACCAGCATTGCTTCTCCAGCTGGCGGGTAGGGGGTCACCTTGTTTCTCCATTCCCTCCACAGGATTCCTCTCCCTGAGGCGTTCCCCTCTGTGACTCGGTTGGGGTGAATGTCCCCTGGACCTCTCGCTGCAAGGTGCTCAGGGAAACCCCTGAGGGATGGTTCTTGCAAAACCTGGCTGCTCTCCTCAGTCAGACCGGAGAGCTGGAGCTGCTCCACTTTCCAAAATAAAATTAATATTCCAAAAATAATAAAATAAAATAAAAATATATCTCTGATGAATTGGCCAGGGTGCCAATTATGGGATATAGAAGAGATGGGCTGAAAGCCTGAATGTGAGTGTGGAAAAGCAGTGCCTGGAACCGGAGACTGATGTCCCTGGGAAGCACGTCAGTACAAGGCTAGAAGAGAAAGAGATGGCTTTTTCTCAGGAAATATCTTCACAAGCACTGCAGGCCAGCAAACACACATTCATCTGTGCCAGCTCTCCAGCTGGAGCTGCAGTGCCAGACTCATCCCGGATGGCTGGAAAGAGGACACACGAGGCACTGAGAAACCACACACAGACTGTGGAGCTGAGGAGCCAGCTGCAGCTCTGAGGGGCTCTGCAAAGCCTGGCCTGGCCATGTGTCCGTGCTGTCCCCAAGCCACCACTGCTGGGGAGTGCCTTAACAAATGCAGTTTATTCCCAGTGTACCTGGGTGGTGGGCTAAGCCTGATGACACACACAGTGACCTTCTGCCATCTGTCTCTAGAGGAGGGCACACAAGTCCCCTGATCCCAGCTCTCCCACTTGTACATGCCAGTGGATGCTACTCCCAATTATTCACCAGGCCACACGGCATCAGTGAGATGCTGTGGTCTGAATTCCAGAGTGCGTGACCCAAGGTAGCCAGGAGCGGGGCAGTAATTAACTGCTTGCAGCCACACAACTCTTCTGCTATTTAAAAAATATTGCTTTTCTAACTGAATTGAGCTCTTAAAACCTGGATGTGCCCCTGTGCATGTTGGGGTGAAGGAAAAGGTGCCTGGGCTCCTGTTCCTGTACACGGGCCCCAAATCAGAGAGTATTTGAGGCTTGGCACCTCTGCCTTTAACCTCGGATATCTGGAGGTAGGTGATGCTTTCCCTTGCACCCCTGAGTGTTCTCAGATCCTCCTGTTACACTTGGAAGGCCCAAATCACTCCACTCCGCAGATGAATTTTCCATGAACGTGGGGCTTGTTCAGTTCCAAACTGCACACAGCTGTGTGGCTGCCCAGTGACAAATTTCTAGGGATGAGTTTTTCCAGGCAGATTTTTTTTCCCCACTGTCCTCCACACTTGAAGGCTCAGATTAACTGAGTTGTGCTTGACTGTGTCTGATAACATCTTTAATACCTCTTAAAAGTAGCTACAAAATATCAATACCCTGCCTAATACCTTTAAGTCCATGTCCGAGCAGAAAAGGAGGAGCTCCTTGCCAGGCATGAAATTGAGCCTGGAGTGATCCTGGATCCAAATAAAATCTCTTCTGGAAAGCAAAGCTGCAAGCTCTTGAACAGACATGGCCTTATCCATGCGTAGGGAAAAACATGGACAAAGGAAAAGACTGGCAAGTCAATCCTGGTCTGGTAAAGAAATGGGAATGTCAGCTCAGAGTCTTTCCTTGATAGTAGCACACCTATTTAAACCAGGGATAGGCTCCAGGGATCCCAGCTACATTCTCAGACAGCTGGAAGGGCGAGGATGTGTGCGTTGTGTGTATGGGAGTCCGGGATAAAGAAGGTCGCTTATGAGACTGGGGCTATGGGGCTGCTGGCAAAGAGGAGGCAGAAAAGGCTGAAGTATTAATCAGGAATCGGATTTTGGGAGAATTTATGTCACACACTCTATACTTGCACTGCTGCAGGGTGGAAGAGCTTTTCCCTCAGTGATAACCCATTAAGAACTGACTCGTAGTGATGCAGATTCTGCCTGGATTACATGAAGCAGCAAAAGCAGCTTTGCACACTGGAACCAGTTTCGTAGCACCAGGACGGCCAGAAATTCCCATATAACAGAAATAGTCCGCCACACGCTCATTTTATAGATCTATTTTCTCTGACCTGAGGTCAAGGGAGGGACAAGATCATCTTTTAAGACACTTCCCATCCCAAATCATCTACAATTCCACAAAGCCAGTGGCCCAAATCACCATGATTTTAATGTGATGAGATGGAATTGTTAAGACTTGGTTCTTCTGCAAAACATGCAATCCATACTCAATCCATGCTCAGGAACAGAGCTACCTGGAAATCCAGATGCATGGTTTGGGGGAAGTTTCAGTGTTTGATCTTTGTTTTCTTTCAAAAAAACCCCCAACAACAATAAAAAAATTAATGAACATTTCTGAGGAATTTTGAATTAAAAAAAAGTTAATTCATAGAACCTCCGGTGCACACCGTGGTCTAAAAGGGATTCCTGGGAATCCGACAACTACAGCTGACATGGAAACTCTTGTTAATCCATGGAGACAACCATGGCAACAGTCAACCACCACTAGATGGATCTGCACTGGGGGACAGCCTCCTCTCTCCTCTTTCCCAAGCTTCCACAGCCACAGGGTACAGAAAATGCAAAGTCCTTGGCTAAGTACATTCCCTGGGCTTTCCCCGGACTGAGCCACACAGAAGTTCAGGCAATGGAAATCCTGCAGTCCTTGGAATTTATGAACCTGGGTATCTGGAGCGTCTTGAAGTCCTCCAAATTAACATACTTGCAGCAGGAAAGCCTTGAAGCACAAGAAAATCCTTTCTGGAGCCAGGATGCTCAGGGCTTCCAGGTTACTGGTGCTGGATCCAGGAGTCAATCCCGGGTTAGCCCGGAGCTGCCAAGGTTTCACTCTGATGGCTGCATGGTAAGGAAGCCATGGAAACTTGGCATGGAAGGGCTGCCCTGGAGCTACGAGGAGTGATTGAAGTGGAGGCTGTTAAACCTGGGACGTTTCCGTTTGGTTTTCCAACTGGCGTTTCCCAACGAAATCCTCCTTCGCTGGCCAGCAGCCAGACCAGCTACTCGGGAATCTCGTAAATTCCGCGTGCATGCTTCACTCACTTTGGGCCACTGCGCCCAGGAGATTGGCAAGTGCTTCGCAGATGTGCAGGAGGCTGAGTGCATGCCCCAAAAATTACAACAAGAAGATCAAACGTGACCAGTTTGCATTTTTTGCTGACTGTGGATTGACACTGAGGAGCACTGGACCTTCTGGAATGACTACATTAGTGAAGGATAAAGGGAGAGGTTGCACAGATGGATCTGTTCTCCATTCCCACTTTAACCTCTGCTTAATGGTCTTCTTTTCTTTTTTCTAGCTCCTTCCTCACATATATAACGCATCATTTCCCAGCAATTTAATGCAAGAGGTGCAATCAATCACCTCCAGGCAGCTGAACTGCCAATTTTGGATCTAGAATAGCCATTTCCAGGGTTTGAAAATGCAAATAGAGGCAGGTTTGTGCTTTGCAGCAGTGTGGATGCCACCAGACATTTCAGCTGCTGGAAAAGCCAACACTTCCCTCCCCAGCCGTGCTGGATGGGGCACCAAGTTGGCTGCTGACTTGGAAGAACAGAAATGCTGCAAGCAATGGCAAATTGAGTCTCTTATTCTCTTGGTCTCTGATGGGAATGGAGGACAAAATGCTTCTACTGAGACAATTTCACCTTCTGTTGGGAGAAAGTTCTTCCAGTTATTGGAGAAGGTCAAATCATGCCTTGACAAATGGACATTCCCAGAGATGGGGCAGCCACAGCTTCTCTGGGCCACCTGTGCCAGGGCCTCCCCACCCTCACTGTAAAAAAATTTGCCCTTAAACCCAATCTCAGTCTGCTCTCTTTTAGTTTAAAACTGTTGCCCCTTGTCCTGTCATTACAGGCCCTGGTAAAGTCTCTCTACATATTTCTTACAAGCCCTTTAGGTCCTGGAAGGGGCTCTGAGCTCTCCCTGGAGCCTTCTCTTCTCCAGGTGAGCACCCCCAGCTCTCCCAGCCTGGCTCCAGAGCAGAGGGGCTCCAGCCCTTGGAGCATCTCCGTGGTCTCCTGTAGGCTCTCTCCAGCAGCTCCACGTCCTTCTCATGTTGGACCCCAGAGCTGGACACAGCTCTGCAGGTGGAGTCCCACCTGAGCAGGGCACCCCCTCCCTTGCTGCCCACGCTGGGGGATCAGCCCAGGACACTGTTGGCTTTCCAGGCTGTGCACACACATTGCTGGGTCACGTCCACTTGTTCATCCACCAGTACCCCAAGGGCTGCTGTCCCTTCATCCCCCAGCCTGCACCGACATCCTGCCCTGCCCTTGCACTGGGCTGCGTAAACAAGTTGAAGAAGCTGGGTGACAATAAAATATTCCTCTGGGTGACAAATCAATCCAGAGTCCACTGATGGACTCTGCCCTCAGGGAAGGGAGAGGGGTTGGACCAGCTGGGAGATTGCTCCCTGGAGGAGACCCTGGGGTGAAGGTCGTCTCTGCCCTCCTCACACTCTGGAACATCCATGATCCTTTGTCCATTCCTTTTGACCTCCCTTGGTTCCCTCAGAGACCTCCTTGTGGAATAGAGGCCTGCTATCAATCAGGCCTGTGAGACAGCTGGTTATAATCTCCTCTTTGATGTGCTGGCACTGAGAAATCCCTGGATGCTCCCACTGAGAGAGAGGAAACAGCCCAAGTTACGGGCTGGCCCTGCAGACTGTCCTCAGCCTGGGAATCTCCCAGGTCGTGAACCTGCCCTTGTTCCTGCTCTCCTGGGGCATGGCTGTCCCAGCTCTGGCCAACTTGAGGAGGTTTGGGTGATACCATCCCTGCCCAGAGCACCAGAGAGGGATTTGGAGGTAACACTGGGAGGGATTTGTCCCTGTGCCTGATCCTGACCTGGAGCCATAAATGTATTGGTTGCCTCTTTCATTCATAGATTGGAGGAGACAGAAACAAATTTGCATGTGGAGAAAACTTGTCAAATTATTTTGGCCAAAGCAGATGAGAGAGAAAGAAAGAATTTGGAAAACAAAGGCTAAGTTTGAATATATTGAAATATTGAAACTTTTCTAAGCAAAATTTTTTGGGTTGGGAGGAACACACATGTCAAAGTACTTTAAATTAAAATTTGCTTACATTTAAGTTTACAAACCAAACCAAACCAAACCAAACCTAATCAAAACTCAAGGGGAAATAGGACATTATGGGTCATTTTGAAAAAGTGAGTTTAATTTTCTTTTGGCCCAACTCTTCCCTCACTATATTCTAAATCTGTTGATAAAGGACCATTATCAGCCTTCTGGATCTCCCCTAGGTGCTTCCACAGCCTCATTATCCAACTTTTCATTGAAAACACACACACTTTAATGCTTGATATTCTTCTGTGCATCTGCTGTGGACCACTGGTAGCAGCCCCACAACCTAATTGTGCCCAGAGCTCAACGATTTGCACAGTTAAACTCACAAAAAACAAGGCAGTGAGGTCTTTGGAATGAGAAATCACCATTTTACAGCAGGAATTCCAGCTCCTACACACATGTTCCTGGATGCAACTGCAGCCCAAATAGATTTTATTAGTAGGAATAACAAATAACGAATTGTTCCCAAATGATCACATTCTTGCATTCTCTGTTGTTTTGCTGTTTGTTTGGGTTGGGGTTTTTTTGTGCTGTTTGTTAATGGCAATAAACAGCTCAGTTTGCTTTTCATTTGTGCGCCTTTTCCGAGCGGTTTTGCGGACATTCCCAAATTTACTGGAAACATCTGTGTAGTGGAGTGGGTTTTACTCTGTGCCAGTGTTTGGGGGAATGGATGGCTGAGCACTGAGGTCAGCCTTGGTGGTTTCTGCTGAAACCTGCGGGGCCCAAGCTCCAGTTTACCTGTCGAAACCTGCCACGGTGTTTCTGTCTCCTGCAGGGAATGAAACGGAGCAACAAGCAGTCAGGACAACCAAGGAGAGGATGAAAACAAGGGAAAACTTGCTAGTGCTGAAACTTTTCTGAGTGACCAGCCTAGCACCAGCAGAATTGGGACAAAAAAAAAAGAGACCTTCAGAGTAGGGTGGAGACCAACAGCAGCTCCAGGAGGAAGGATTGAACCTTGTGAAGGAAGAAAACAATCTCTGGGTATCAAGATCTCTACAGGTATCAGGGTGACAACAGTGGTGACCCCAATGCAGACACCTAAATTCAGTGTCTTGCTTTTTAGAGCCCTTAAGAGTGCCCACAGCATTGCCTGGGTGCCTGCCAGACCCCTGAAAAGGGTTTCCTCACCTGTGGCTGCCTCAGTCCCTCTGTCTCTTCACAAGAAAAGTGATTTCTCATGGACTCTGACACTCTGGCACCTTTTTCAAATGCGTGTGGTAGAACTGCCTCTTTGATGAAGAAGTTTGGAATAAAATAAAGGTTCCTTGGTGCCCTGTAAACCTGAAACGCAGTCACTCCTGGGCTGGAGAAGGAGAAGAGTGAGAGGAAGGTGTTTGGAAGCGTCAAGAAATAAATAGGGAGATGAAAAAAATGGATCTTCCCAGATCATTTTCCTGAGGTGGTTGACCCGGTCCCCATGGTGACCATCAGGCAGTGCTGGAGAGGGAGGATGACTCACATCTGGCAGGGGAGCAGCATTCCCTCATCCACATTTCAGCACTGCCAGATGGTGACCTCGGGGCTTTGAGGTGTGACCCCTCCAGTGACCTGGGGAGATGTTCCCAGCTGAGTTTGGAAGGAGGGTCCTTCGGAAAGTCCCTTATGGAACAGAAGAGCAGTGAAAAAGACGGGCTTATGAAATGAGCCCCGTGGTACAACCCCAAGCATGAGCTTGGGCATGGCAGGGAGCAGCCATTTATTGTTCAGACACTTTTCCTTGGAGATCTCTGTGGCATGGCCCAGAATTGTCCAAACCGAGTGCCAGCTTCACAGGCAGAGCACCAAAAGGCATAGCCTGGACAGAGGCAATCACTGGGGACGTCCAGCAACACAGTCCAGGTGGTTCTCTTCTCCATCTCTTCTCCAGGTGGGAAGTGGGATCTGTCAGGACCACTGCTAACAGGGACATCAGGGTTATTACCACACAGAACTGCTTGCCCAGACACCCATTTGCCTGGTCTATCTTCAAGAGTTTGAGTGTAAAGTGCAAGGATGGTCTTCCAAAGCACCCAAATCTTCAGAGATCTAAAGGGGAGTAAATCCAGATGGATCAGTGGGGGAAAAAAAGGATGGTAAAGGCATGAGCAGTTCATTAGGTGGGATGGATTTTAGCTTGTTCCATTCAACAAAAAGAGGCTACAGGGGGAGAAGACCTCTAAGAAGTTGTTTGCCAGAAGGGTGAAATCCAAGGGAAGAATCTAATTACTTAAGGAAGATGACATGGACACAAAACTAATGAATTTGCAAGGAGACACGGATATGTTCCCACTGCAAACAATAAAATTTCCAGGAACTGGATGCAGTAAGATCCAGAATGGCCTCTCCAAAGGCACGGCAGCAGAAGTCCAGGGACTGGGACACACATGAAGCCCAAGTGATTTTGAATGGGATCATGGCTGATCCATGGGGATCTGCAGTGGCAGTCAATCCTTTCTCCAAATTGACAACTGCCCGTGGTATTTGCCACCAGAGCCACCAGGAGGAGAATCAGGAAAAGGGAGAAGAAGATGAAGAACTACGAAAGAAGAAGGCACCTGAGGGATTGCCACTGCATTTGGTGGGAAGGCAGACGTGACCACATTTCTGCAGTGTTGCTCTCCAATGGCTGATCTGAATTCTGCTGTGAGTCACCCAGCTCTGCTTTGAGCAGCAAATGCTTGGTTTTGGAGCAAATTATTTTTGTTCCATACATCAGGCTGTTAATTAAATCACCTGTGGTTTCTCTGAGTGCATGCTGAGGGGTGTGCAGCGAGAGTACACAGGGAAGGAACAGACCTTTTCCAGCTGAACGTGTGGAATTCATCCTGACAGGCTGATGGCCCCATTTACTGTAAACACTCTCCTCTCAGCCCCCTTCCCTCCCCGCCTTTGACTCGAGCAGCCAGAGACACTGGGAAAGTTCTGTTTTGAGTGTAAATACTTTCCCTTGCCCCGTCCTTGCAGCAGGAAAACGAAACCGCCCACGTCCTCATTCCCCTGGCCTTTGGGGGGAAGTTCATGGATCCTTCCTGCAGGACAGCAGCAGCCATGCTGCCCACTGGGGTTGTTAAGGGATGCTAATAAATCCCAGGAAGAGTCACAGCACCACATGTGTTATGAAATCAGGGAATTGCAGGGTGGTTGGGGTTGGAGGGACCTTAAGATCATCCAGCTCCAACCCCCTGCCATGGACAGGGACACCTCCCAGGCTGCTCTGAGCCCCATCCAACCTGGCCTTGTGTGTTTGTGGTTCTCACATCTCACCATTAGCAGGTGGGCAAAGACTTAAAGCTGTGATGGGACAAGCCTTGTGTGCACCACCACCCTGTCCAACACCTTACTGTCACTACCTGTCCTAAATGGAGAGGCCAAACTGGCAGACAAATCCATGTTTTCCATCTATTGAGAAAGTCAGTGGGGTCCTTCTTTCCTGCAGCACAGGCCAAGTGATGGAAACTACAGGAGAAACAGCCAGGTCAGACCAGTGAAGTCCCTCACATGACTTTTCTTCTCTCTCTGCCCATCAGCAAAAATGAAGCCCTTCCCTCAGAGATTCTCATATGTATTTCCTACCTTGCCTGCACTGAAGCAAAGGCGTGCCCTTCAGTGCTTGGCAGTGATGTGAAGGAAGCCAGGCTGGCTCCTCTCAGGCCATCTGAGCAGGCAGCAGTGACCCCTTTATTTTAATTTTCAGGACACAGCTTCAGAATCTGCACCTGAGGGGAAGGCCTTGACATGCCAAGATGCCAAGCTGCAGGGCACATCTTAAACTCCAGTTTATGGGATAGAGAACGAAATGTTAGTGTGGGGAGGTTACTGGATGTATTTCACACGAGGGTGTCTGGTTTTCTTTTTAATTTCTTGTGACAGCAACCCAGGGTGCAATCCAGGTCATCTGAAAGCAGACACTGAGGTTGCCTACGTGTCCTGTACTGGAGATAAACACCCTGGGATGTCCCTCCTGGACTCTGGATGTCCTTCTAGAAGAGCATGGAGCTCCTCTAGGTCCTGGTTTGTAATCAAAACCCCACGTGGTTTCCTCACCTACCTCAGGGATGGAACTGGGCACATTTTAAGGAAGTAAATTGGAATCCAAACCTGGTGAGCAATCAAGGCTCTGCAGGCATGGACAATAATGGGAGATGAGGCATCCACCTGCTCATAGACAACTCTCCACAGAAATCTTCACCTGTGAGTCTGGTCCCAATTTCTTTGTCTAAATAATTTCTTTGTTTAAATAATTCTGCACACCAGAAATTATTACATTCCTTGTCTATCAGAGCCATGGATGAGAAGGGGAGCACTGATTAAGGAGGTGTTCAGGGAAGGGGACCCAGGAAGGGAGGGTGGTGGCAAGGGAGGTGATCAGATGCAATGGGAATTGTTCCCTTCTCCTGGGTGGCTTTCCCAGCGGAGCAGAAGTTGTCTGCCACTATCTGCACCACTATTCCCTACTGCTTTGCCTAAATGCTGGCAAAACTGCAGTCTGCCTGCATGCAGATACTCTCCTGCCTCCCACATCCTTCTGGAGCCACTAGTTTGAGCTGCTCCAGTCTAGGACTAACACTACTGTTTGTACAGCCCCTGACACAGAGGAGGCTGAAGCACGTGACTGATGGGCTTGTGCATCATGATGGATCTCGGATAGATCAGTGTGCAAAGAGCCCAGGAGCGCTGCAACTGTGTGGTGTCACTGGAAGTGAAGCACAGCATGATTTAATCCCAAATAATCTGGCTTTTGGAAGGCAGAAGAAAGGAAGAGATGAAATATTTAGAAAATGCTGTGCTTTGCTCCTTCTTTCTCATTACTGAGAAGGTGGCGAGGCCCTGGCACAGGGTGCCCAGAGAAGCCGTGGCTGCCCCATCCCTGGAAGTGTCCAAGGACAGATGGGATGGGGCTTGGAGCCACCTGGGATAGTGGAAGGTGTCCCTGCCCACGGCAGGGGTTGGGAACTGGATGGTATTTGGGGTCTGACCCAAACCATTCCCTGACTCTATGATAATCTCTGGTGAGGAATGCACAGAAAACAAACCCTGTGAAGTAAAGTCATTCTGCTTTGTTTCCCCAAATCCCCACAAGCCCGTGGCTGGTTGCCAGCCGGACTGCACACCCCATCCTCACAGCTTTCCAGATAATTCCTGTGGAAGGGACCCTGGGAACAGAAAGGGCCCATGGCTGAAAAGCTTTTTCTGGTGCAGTTTGGCAAATGTCTCTGAGAGAACTTGGCTTCAAAGGCCGAGTTTCAAGAGCTGGAAGCTGCTCTGAACCCAAATCTCTGCTCTCTCTGCAGCTTCAAAGGCTGAGTTTCAAGAGCTGGAAGCTGTTCTGAACCCAGATCCTCTGCTCTCTGTGCTCAAACCAGGACAAGGAGCAGCTGATGGTGCCACCACTGCTGTGTTTTGTGTGTGCCCCATGCCCTTCCAAAATGCATTTCTGAGAACACAAGCAGGGGGGAATACATGTGTCATGTCCCCTGCCGGGCACTCAGGTGAGAGAGCAAAAAATAACATGATTGCCAGCTTCATCTGGTGACCTAGGGGCTCAAAACGGAGTCCCTGGATTTTGGGGTCAGTGCCCTCCATGATCCCTGTCATTACTCATGAGCTGTTTCTCAGTGATTTGTGGAGCTGGTCTGAGGAAACCTGAGCTGGCAAACAGCCAGGGATGAGATGTGACACAAGCCCACTGTGCTGGTGACGTCCTCCCCTCAGCAATGCCTGGCTCCACATCATCCTCCTGCTGCAGGGGAGATTCCTGTCCCTTTCCTGTTCCTGCTGCCCTAACCCCTCTTGCCTCACTGCCACAAAGATAACCCCATTCCTCACTGTCTCTATGCTACAAACCATCGGTTTTAGGCTTGGGATACGATTTTCCCTAATTCCAAACAACTTTCTCTTTTATCTTTTCCCCACCCAAATGCTTTCACCAAGGTCTTGCCCCTGTCTTCTGGACTGAGCTCTGGCACAGCCCTTCCAGCAAAGTCTGGGGCAGGATTCTGTGCAGTGGGGGCTGTTCCCTGCTCAGTGTTTGCATAATTGATCCTTTAATTGGAGATGTCTTGCAGGGCTTCCTTATGGCTATTTTTTTTTCCCCTCATGGACATTTTTTGGAAGGTTTGCAGCTTCGTTCTTGCACCCTTGCATTGCAGCAGCCTTGCAGGGGAATACAGACAGGAGTTCTTTAATTCAGGAGATCAGGCAGGAAATCCCCTGTGATTTGCTCCAGCCTCTGACTCACTGGGGGAAACACAGATCCCATTAACCACGACAAATAAACAAACTCCTGGACACAAGAGGAGCAGATTTGATTCCAGGTCCTGAAACCAAGTGGCACCAACAATCCCATGTTCCTACAGCTCCAGGCACACTTCTTGGGCAGATTTGTGTTGGAGAAAGCTGTCTGGGGCCAGTCCTGCATTCCCTATATCCTGCTGATCTTCCTTAACTGAATGCCATCAGTGTGCTCACTGTGAACAACGGGAAAGGTGGCTTGGACTTGTCTGGTGCAGGGATTTCTCCCAGCAGGAATCCCTTGTAAATGTTTTAAATTTTTTTTTTTCCCCCAGCTACTGGAGGGGGCAAAAATAAAAGTTGCATTTCAGGGGCCTTAATGACTGAGCTGTGAATTGCCTTGGGTTGGAAACTGCCCAGGAGGAGGAAATGCCCTCTCTTGATGGAGCTGGCAGTTGGTTTTCTGCCACCTGATCTGGTGGTTCTTGGGCTTGGCTCCAAATGCATCAGCCCTCTTGGAGAAAGCCTATTCATTAGGAGCAGCTAAAATACCATATCCTGTTCCAGCCACTCCAGTTAATCCATCCCTGGGCTGATCTCACCCATAAATTATGGTGCAGGGAGAAGTGCAGTCTTCTACTTCCATGTGAGAGTTTCATAGAGCACCAAACCAGAGAACGCAGGGCAGGCAGAGGTAGAACCATGGAATCACAGAGCCGTTAAGGTTGGAAAAGCCCTCTAAGATCACAGAGTCCAACCATTCCAAGTGCCACATCCATGCGGCTTTTAAATCCCTCCAGGGGTAGGGACTCCAGCACTGCCCTGGGCAGCCTTTGCCGGGGTTTGACAACCCTTTCCATGAAGAAACTCTTCCTAAACATCATCCTAATCAGTGATCAAAGCTGATTCACTAGAATCACAGAATCAATACAGCAAGGGTCAAGTTATCCCATAAGGAATGATGAAAATAAACCTCATGCTTTGTACCTGCAAGGGTAGAGACCCCAAGAACCAAACTCTGTGTTTTGGCTGTCATCTTTTCAGGTTTGTCCATCTCAGGTTGCCTCACATTTGGCAGAACAAACTCAGCTTGTTACAGAGACACAGAATGGAAAACTTTACCTAATAGATAATATTTGACACCAGAAACTGGGACTTTATTCCAGAAGGGTCCTGTAATGTTAAAAGGTGCTCTCAGCCCTACCTAGAATACAGCACAGTAATTACAGCAGGTAAAACTCCTGCTGATCAACCAGAAGATAATTCAGGTTGCTTTCCCAAGGAAATACACTTGTTTTGTTAAATATAATAAAGCCATCAGACCCGGTTTAATATAGATGAATTTAATGTTATGCAGGGTATTCTGGTAGTGGTTCAAAAACCCCTGTTGGGAGATTTTGGAACATTTTGCTCACTGAATCCCAGTAGCTTCAAGTTTTTCAAGGTCTATTTTTTCCCTGTTTGTGGTACATCCCTTACAGCAACTGCCTCGAGATGCGTCAGGACTCTGCCATATAAAAATGGACATTTGGCTTTAAATAGGTTTTTTTAGTGGTGTGGTGGGTGGACTGGAAGCAGAAGAATCCCATATACAAGTCATGGAATATCTGGGTCCTATTCCCAATCACTGCATTGCTTTGGCCAGGCAGAAGCAGAGCAGATGTTCAAATTTGGGTACCCAAATCATTAACTGAGGTCCAGAATGAGGCATGTGTTATAACATCAAAAACTGCACTGAGCCCCTCTGCCCACCTCTGGCTTCCCACACAGGTAATGGGTAGGAAACACTTATTTGGGCTCCAAATAATCGGTTTTGGCTGATTATTTCCAAACAAACATAGCGTGCTTCCCTGTTTTTCCGCACCCTGGTGTCTTCTGCACTCGGGCACATGGAGGGAATCAACACTGTCTAATGCTTTGGCTGCATAACTTACTCACAGGCTCGTTATCCATGTGCCTACTTGTAATTCTCTCCTGTGCCCTCCTGCAGGGTGGGAACGTGTTTTCCCCGGAGGGAAACCCAGCTCCCAGGTTGTTTTTCCGCAGAGTTTCTCTAGGCAGACACAATCCCTGCAGGTGAATCCACTGTTCCTCCAGTGCTGATCCCAGTGGGCTGCACACCCCCACATGTCCCTGTGCCGTTCCCACTGCACACATCCCTGCTGTCAGGCCTCAGGAATGACACTCTGGCAGGCTGCAACACAGCCCTGATGCTATTGCAGATGCTCTCAGTGGGAAAAAGAGAACCAGAAATCACATTTGAGGGCTGCTGAAGCAAAAGCAAGATTTGTCGGGGAAAACAATGGATTTCTCCTCACTGTAAGGCTTTAAGAATAGTCTTGAAGTGGTTCAGGAATGGTTTGGGGCCAAGTGTTCTCTTCTTGAGAAAGGGAGATGGGCTGGAAGATCCATCCATCCATCCATCCATCCATCCATCCATCCATCCATCCATCCATCCGTCCATCCCCTATAATTTAATGAATTTATGGTCATTTGGCATGAGCCCATTTGATGGAAACATCCCGTGGTGCCTCTTGCCTGGATGATATTCAATAAATCCAACCAGAGCTTGGTACCAGCAGCTTTTGAGGCCCAGGGTCTTTGCTGGTGTTTTTAATCAATGTATGGTTCCCGTGAACCAGGACCAACTGGGGACAGGTAACAGATGGAACGGTTCATCCCAATTGCTTTTGTTCCAGTTTGATCTGATGCTCTGGGACATAGATAATTATTCCAAAGCAATTTGCATTCCTTTTTCCATGTCAGTTCTGCCACTTCCACCGTAACTCAGAAAATTCCAGGAGATACAAGGAATGGCCCTGACAATCAAAGTAATTAAATGTTCTATCTTTCGTCCTCCTACTTTCAAATCACTTTTTTAATCAGGTCCTCCTGTGCACAACAACACTAAAGAAGTTCGTGTTTTTCTAGGATTGTGTACATGGTGGAATTTCAGTGAGAATTTTCTGATGTCTAACAAGGGGCTGAGCTCACTCTGAACCTTCCTTCTGTGAGGAAGAGTACAGAAGTTTTCAGTCCTTCACCCATCTGTCCATTTTTATAGGAACTTGGGATATTAGAGCACTTTTAGCACTTTTTCAAATGCAACTGGGGTTGATGAGGGGCTGAGTGTGACCAGGTCAAGAGATGGGATGGGGCTTGGAGCCACCTGCTCTAGTGAAAGGTGTCTCTGCCCATGGCAGCGGGTGGAATGAGATGAACTTTCAGGTCCCTCCCAACCCAAACTATGCTGTGATTCTATCATGAAAGAGTTCATCAGGTGATGAGTTCATCACAGGCACAGAGTGATAACATAAGCCCTTTTTCTATTAGGAAACCATGCTAAATGCTCTTTTATCACAGTAGAATTAGATTCTCCATTTCTACCAGAACAGATCTGGTCTCACATGAAATGTGCTTTCAGTGTTTTCCCCATAATTTATTTTACAAGTGGCACTTCCTGAAGCTGAGCACAGCTACGGCTCTGCAAAACACTTTGTGAAAGGGCTCCTGCCCTATGTCAAACAGCATCTACAAATGTATTTATGTTTTGGTTTGAAGGGGACTTTTCAGAGCCTGGCTGGTGTAGCAGCTGCCTTTCCTTCGGGGTGCATGTGGAAAAGCCAGTTCACTGTTCTTCTGAATCATACCTGGAAATGAGCAGCAGCTTCCACTGCAAACACAGCAAGTCCCCAACCCAAGGCAAACATTGCACTGTCAGTCTGGAGGGTTTTATCCATGCTCAGGGATCTCTTCAGTCATTCCTGGTCTGGGTAACCTGCTGCTCATGGATGGACACAGTGAAGGGAGCCTCGAGTTGTGGTGTTCACTCTTGTGTGGCACCGACTGTGGTGCTTTCTCTTTTCTCAGTATGTGCCTTTCTTTCTCCCACCAGTTTTGATTTCTGACCAAATCCAAAGAATAACAAACATGGGAGCCCAGACTAGACCATGCTTAAAAAGGCACTGAGGCATGTAAATCACCATCCTGGGTACCAGCTAGTCCATCCTTAATCCCAAGGGATGGTTGTTTCCTCCTAGATCCTTCTAGGGTGCTAATGGTGAAGGTCTTGACCTCCACTCCTGGGATGGTCCTGTCTGAGGACTCACATTGACTTCACGTGCTCCCCAGCTGAAGAGTGATGGGAATCAGGCCTCCATCCCTCCTCCTATTCTTATTTACTTCCTTTTGGATCAGGTTTGAGAAAGCAGGTGACTATCTCCCTACAGGGGGTTTTCGTTCTGTAACCACCTGGCATAGGTGTCTACTGCAAGGACAAACCCAGCACTTAACCTTTAACATGATTTTCCATCAGCAGAAGAGCCAGTGAAGCCTCTACAGAGTCACAGAATTGTTAAAGTTGAAAAAACCCTCTGAGATCATCGAGTAAAAAATCCAGACAAGGATATATCCCACTCTTCTGCAAATACCTGCAGTGCAGACACCATCAGCTCATTATGTTGCTCCTGGATGTTTTTGTAGTCATAGAATCATGCTATGGTTTGGGTTGGAAGGGACCTTAAAGCTCATCCAGTTCCAACTCCAGCCATGGGCAGGGACACCTTCCACTATCCCAGGTTGTTCCAAGCCCCATCCAGCCTAGCCTTGGACACTTCCTGGGACAGGGCAGCCACAGCTTCTATGCCAGGGACTCATCACCCTCTGAGTAAAGAATTTCTTCCTAAGATCTAATCTAACTCTGCCCTCCATCAATTTAGAACATTGCCCCTTGTCTATCACTTCTTGCCTATATAAGAAGTCGTTCTGCCTCCTTTTTATAAGCCTCATTTAGGCCCTGGAAGGGGCTCTAACAACTCCCTGGAGCCTTCTCTTCTCCAGGTGAACACCTCCAGTTCTCCCAGCCTGGCTCCAGAGCAGAGGGGCTCCCGCCCTTGGAGCATCTCCGTGGCCTGAGACAACCAAAGGGAGATGAACCCCATGGTACAAATCAGCCTTAAATTCCTGGCCCTACACCTCCGAAAAGCGTCCAGTTAAATTCTCTTGACCAGCGTTTGCTCAGGGAAGAGGAACCCTGCCACAAACCTCAGAACCACCTCCCAGCATCCCCAGACAGCAGTTTGGGAGAGCTCCACTGCTCTCCACACTCAGCAAAGACACGACCTGAACACAAGCTACAAACTAGGATTTCATCTTGGGTTGAACAACTCGCTGCTTAAAGATCCTCATTGGCCACAGAAGCTGTTAATTGTAAACTCCTGGTGATAGCATCCCGTGCTCAGGGACTGTGATCACACATCCAAGAGGGAGTTAAATTACTCAGCTGATAAATAGACTGTGGCGGTATCGGGGAGTTTGAGCCGATTTAAAGAAAAATCACTGTAGATTATTCGAGCACGGAGAAACGGCTGACAGCACTTAGCACATACATAGCTCCTGCTATTTAAAATTTTGGGTTGTTTCAGCTTTTCATAACCCTGATGTGATGGACATTACTCCTGTGTAACTAATGTGGGAACTATTCTGCAGAGAGCGGCAAGGATGTGTGCAGACTCAGAGACACCGAGGACGGTGCGAGTACAGAAGTTTCTGAGTGCTGAGGGACTTTTAAGTGGAGCTGAGAGTGTTTTGTCACTTGAGAAATTTACTTTTACTAAAAATTTTAGTCAGACATCAGTGATCGGTGTGACTCAACGGTGGCTTCTTGCAAATTCATGTCAAAGAGAAAAAAAAAGTCAAAACATTTGGATGTTTTCAGAAGAAAATAGATCACTTATTCGTGTCACTTTGATGCAATTTGAAATGTCTCAGAATACTCATGTTTTAAATAAATTCCCACTTACTCTTAAGTTGAAACAATACATTTCTCTTCAACGGAAAGTTATTTTGTTTTTCACGGGAGTTTCAGTTTCATTTAAAACGTCTATCAATATCATTTTCAGTTGGTCCCGAATTCTTTCACCTAATTTTGTCTAATGAAATAAATAAAACCCATTCTACTTTACCACTTACAACCTTCTTTTTTAGCAGAGTTGTCCCCAGCATGTTCCAGTTTGTGGATTTACAGTAAAATGTACCAATTTCTGCAAGTTTCAGACCTGTCCCCTGAGCTGCAAAATCCAAGATTACAAGTTTTGTTCCCCTCCTTGACAGCACTGAACGATTCTCAGATTTGAATAGGAAATTGCCATTAAGAAAAGGGGGGGAAATCAGAGGCAGCATATTTTGTAGCCATAAAATAAATGAACTTTTGCCGTGTTTATATTATACATATAATACGGCAGGAAGTAAAGATCAAAGCCGTGTTTATAAAGGACTCGGCCAGTTGTGTGCTCGGAGGAAGCAAATGGGTTCATGGGAGGTACCTAAAGAATGAAGTTTGGATTTTTAGCTGGTGGAAATCTGTGTGCCTCCTTTGACTTCTCTGATTTACATCAGCAGAGAAGCTGGCTCAAGGGTTTCAAGGCAGAACAGATATGGTAACACAAAACAAAATTATTTTTTTTCTACTGAAAAGTATTTGCCTGAGGTTCCTCCTCTATTTCAAAGTACTGGGAGTAACTCAGAGGAACGGGATCCTGATTTCCAGCTTCATTAGGTGGAAGGTTGTCAGGTGGTTAGAACCGGAAGATCTTTAAGGTCCCTTCCATCCCAAACCACTCTGTGATTTTGTGATTTTAAGGTGTAGAGGTGCAAATGAGGTTTGGAGCTGGTTCCTGCCCTGGCTGGCCAAGGAGGGGAGTATCAGAATGGAGCTGCTCAGAGAGCTCAGCCTTCAAGTACTGGCATCTCCCTGAGCCCCACAATTCCCAAACTGTTTATTTGCAGGTCACACCACCTCCCCCTCACCCCTAAGACACCTGATCACTGAAAGGGAAACTCAGGCACAGTCAAACGGGATAATTCATCCCAGGTCTTTCAGGAAGAGGAGTTGAGCGCAGCCTTACTGCTCCCTGCCTGAGTTATACCATCAACTGCAACACTCCCACAGCGTGAAAATTCCTCACAGCAGTGATTTCACCCCCGTGGAGAGCTGAGCCAAACCCCCCAAATACCATCCTCACCCTGAGGAAGACACTGGAGCAAAGAGGCACCAGACAGCAGCACGGTGAGAGCAGACACGCGCAGCCCTGATTCACCACTCCAGGGACGCCTCAGCTCCCGAGGCACCATCGATCCGAGGGAATTATCCCACTGAAGGGTGTCTCACAGCCCTGGCTCCAGCTGTCCCTGGGGACACAGCCCAGGGAAACAGCCCCAGTGCTGGAGGGAACTCAAAACCTCAGCAGGTCAAAATCTGTCCTGTAGTCACGACGCTGTTCCCGCTGACTTGAGAGGCAGCCCCGAGCAAGAGGATTTGAAAAACCCTGAGAAAAAGTGCAGCCCCAGCTGTAATGAATGTTCCCGTGGCCGCAGGGTTGGTGGGACACAAGTCCCCCGTGGGCTGTGGGACACGTGGGTCCCAGCTGGCAGATGGAGTGACAGACCTCTCTGCTTTGCTGAGCTCTGTGCAAAGGCTGCTGCTGATGCTCGGGAGTTATTTTGATCTCTTTCTTCCCCGCTCCAGGTTTAGCTACAGCATTCCAGAGGGTTAATCAGTCCCCTGAGCTGGGTGCCTACCGTCAGGATGAGGAGCACTGGCTTCCATGCACATCCTGGGCCACCGGTGCTGAAGGGGGACATTGCTTTGGACATCACATGTCCCTGGTGAGCTCTGTGCCTGCTCAGCCTCCCCTGCCCGCAGCAGGGAACATCCTTTTCACAAAGAACTTGCCAAAACTTTAGGGCACAACTCGAGAGACAATCCTAAATGAGCACACGGGCACTACAGCAGAGCCACGACTCCTGAGGGAGGTGGATCAGTCCTGGAAAATCACATGGGATCTTCACCCATCACCCTTATGGATAACACCTGGTCCTGCTCCAGGTCCCTGTACAACAACAGCATCCCGGGAAGTCAAGATTTGTGCTTCAGGCTCTGACACGCTCCTTGGAGGGATAAAACCTCACTCATTTCCAACAGAGGTGGGAGCCCTGGACCCACAGAGGTATATCCAGGTGCAGTTCCCAAACTGGGAGAAAGAGAAGACAGCAAAACTGTTTGGAGACCACTGTGCCATAAAACCAGCCTGTTCGAAACAGAGCTGCTTCCTCCTTAGCCTGAACTTCGTTAGTTAAAATGCTGAACGCAGAATGAATTAATTAAAGCAATTATTATGCTGCTATTTTATTCATTTGCTCGCTACTTTGATTGATTATATGACTTTGGTTAATAAATATTGAATAAGTGTTAATTAATTGAATTAATTCATCGCTGGTTTATTCACCTGCCAGTCACCTATCCCTCATTTCCATGCATGAGCTGTGTCCTGAAAAGTTTGTCCCAAGGAGCAGGTCCCCAGGGGTTCTGCAGGGCTGGGATGGGGTCACTTACCAAAAGGCAGGATGAAGAAGAAGGGAAACCAGCAGAGGATGAAAACACCCACGACTATGGCGAGAGTCTTGGCTGCTTTTTTCTCCCGGGAGAACTTAAGGAGCCGCACGGAGAGGGAGCTCCTGAAGTTGTGCCCCTTGCTCCGGGTGCTGGAGAGCGGCTCCTCCAGCACGCTGCGGCAGTGGATGCGCAGCACCACCTCCATGGACTTATTCCTCTCCTTCTTGACCCCTGCCTCCAGGCTCCGGGTGGTCCGCCTGGCCACCACGTAAATCCTGAAGTACATCACCAAGATGACCATCAGGGGCAGGTAGAAGGAGAAGAGGGAGGAGAACAGGGCATAGCCCGGCTCCTCTGTGATGCTGCAGATGCTCTCATCTGGCGGCGGTGGCTCCTTCCAGCCCAGCAGTGGCCCGATGGAGATGACCATGGAGGACAGCCAGACCACCACGAGGATGACCCCCGCCTTCCTCTCTGTCATGATGGTGGGGTACTTGAGGGAGTACTTGACGCCGATGTACCTGTCCACGGAGATGATGCAGAGGCTCATGATGGAGGCAGAGCAGCACAGCACGTCCACCGCTGCCCAGATGTTGCAGAAGATGCGCCCGAACACCCAGAAGCCCAACACCTCCAGGGTGGCCGAGAAGGGCAGCACGGTGGTGCTGAGCAGCAGGTCGGCGATGGCCAGGTTGACGATGAAGTAGTTGGTGACCGTCTGCAGGTGCCGGTTGCAAGCCACCGAGAGGATGACCAGGATGTTCCCCACGATGGCCGAGAGGATGAAGACAGCCAGGAAGACCCCGACGCCCACCGCCTGCACATCCAAGGCGAAAGTCAGCGTGGTGCCGTTGCCCTCGGCAGTCTCCTCCCCTTGCAGCCCCCAGGACCGGTTGGCAGCGCTCTGGCTACCTTGTCCCGTCCGGTTCCCACTCAAGCTGCCATTGCTCAGCTCGGGGAAAGTCATTGTAGAAGAAGTCCGGGCTCCATGGAGGGCGAGGAGAAAGCGGTGCCGAGGCGCAGCTCCCCCGGCATGATCCCCGGCTGGCAGCCCCCACCAAGACGCGCTCCGCACCTCGCTCTCCCGGCCGGGGTGGAGGGATGGAGAGAGGGAGGGATGGGTGGAGGGAAAGAGATGGAGAGAGGGAAGCAGGGCAGGACGCGCTGCCCGTCGCCCCCCGCCCGCTTCACGCCCTCCGTCCGCGCTGCCCCCCGTCCCCTCTGTCCTCGCCGCTCAGCCCCGCCGCCGGCCCGCCCGGGGGGGCAGCGCGGTCCGAGCCCCCCCGCCGCCCTCGCATGCTCCGGGGGCTGCGCTG